>CAUYRT010010996.1:0-66423 GCA_963574885.1 Lepilemur ruficaudatus | reverse complement strand
TGAGCCCAGGAGTTTGAGGTTGCTGTGAGCTAGGCTGACGCCACGGCACTCTAGCCCGGACAATAGAGTGAGACTCTGTCTCAAAAAAAAAAAAAAAAAAGAAAGAAACTTGATATGACTAAAACATGGTAGAAATGTTACTAATACTCAGGTCAGTCTTACTCTAAAACATGTTCCTCATCTCCTACTTGAGACTATTAGGAATGGATGCATGAAATCCAGAGGAGAGGCTTTGTTTTTTAAAAAATTACTTCTGCTTTCAGGATTTTGTTTCTGATTCCAGCTAAATATTAGCATAATACAAGTAGCGTCTAATTTCTGTAGCAGTTCAATATTTTATTCCATGATAAGATCATCTATTAGAATTTTTGTTTGAGAAAATCATGGTCATTATAACGAAATGTTAAAATCTGTAGTGCCAGTCTCAGTCTGCCTCTTGCTGGCTGTGTGGTGTTAGTTGTTTCATCTATTAAGCATGGATGACAATAATGCATCATTTCAAAATTAACGTCTGAATGCGAAATTACTTTGCTAACTTAAAAGGAGTGTATACATGATTTTATTGTTTATTTAAAGAAATGTACTTTATTAGAAGATCTAGTGAATTTAAGTTGGAATTATTTCTGCAGCTTAGCATCAGAAAGAACTATGGAGTACAGTTGGGGCAGCCTTAGGAGGATTAATGATTAATTGATTAATTAATGATTAATTCCAACATACACTGCCATTTGTTCAGCTCATACTATGTGCTGACCATGGTGCTACCTACTTTGCATGAATCTATAGCTCATGTAATCTTCCCGCAATGTTGTAAGAAGGATCATCATGTCTATTTTGGAGGTGAAGTAGGTGATGTTACCGTTTTAAAAATATGAAACACTGAAGCTCAAAGAGGTCATATGCTTACGCCAAACTTGAGTTTGAATACAAGTATTTCTGACTAAAAAGTTCATGTTCCTTTCACTGTACTAGCAGTCAGTTTCCAATACTTTTGGGTCAGATAACCAAAAGGCCCCACTTCCTGGAAAATACTACTGCTCAGTCTGTAGGAGGGATAATTTCTTTTCATCTGCCTATCTGTCTCTGTCTCTTCCTCTTTCTTTCCCTCTTTCTTTCACGCATTCAGCAAATAGTTAAATGAATGTAATAATTGTTTGCCAAGCAGCGTGTAGGGTTCTGAGGACAAAATGGTGAGCAAAAATTTTCAGAAATTTATAAGGGTCTTTGGGGACCACTCCCCCTTTTCCTGTGCCCACCAACTCTAGGAAAATACTTTGCTGGCTATTATCTGCTCCCAGGCCAATAGATACCCACATGGCTGCTTCCAAGTTTTAAACTTGTGGTGTGGTACTTCTGAGTGTTTCTGGACCTATCATATTTTTAGGTACTTTAATTTTTTTTTCCTTTTTTTCTTTTTAGAGACAGGGTCTTACTCTGTCACCCATGCTAGAGTGCAGTGGCCTGATCATAGCTCACCGTAGCCTGGAACTCCTGGGCTCAAATGATCCTCCTGCCTCAGCCTCCCAAGTAGATGGGACTGCAGGCACACACTACATCTGGCTAATTTTTTAAATTTTTTGTAGAGATGGGGTCTTGCTATGTTTGTCCAGGCTGGTCTCAAACTCCTAAGCTCGAGAAATCCTCCACCTCAGCCTCCCAAAGTGCTGAGATTACAGGTGTGAGCCACCGTGCCTGGCCTTGGCACTTTCTGTATCTCCAGAGTAGGCCATTATGAAGTCCTGCCTTGGCAGTGTTTGCTACTTTTAAGGAATCCACTGAGCAATATTTATTGTGGGAATTTATGGTGAATTGTTGCTTTGTGGGCCTCCAAGTGCTTGGTAAGTTCCTTAGAGTTGTAGCTACTAATGTGCAGTATCTGTATAGCGAACAAGATAATCTCTGAAGTTTGTTCCAGCTCTGAAAATGTTACGTATCTAGGGCAGGGGGATCCCTCTAAACATTTATTTTTGGGCTAGTTTGTATTGGTTTAGTTCTCCCTCCGTGGTTCTGGGCAGTTGCTGCCCTTCATTCTTGACGGGAGAACCCTAGAGCTGTGGACAATCGCACATCTTCCCAGCATTCCTCACTGTGCCACTCATCGGATAAGGCATTGCTCACAGTTGGTGAGCCTGTTTTGTATTCACAGAAATGTTAAATTCCCTCTTGTCAAACACTGAGAACTGTCATTGAATGTTAGCCCTTTTGACTCTTACGGGAAGCTTTTTAACAATTCAGAGTCTCTGGGTCCATGTCAGATCCATCGAATCAAAATTTCTAGAGATCCCCAAACTGGCTGCTCAGCACTTCCACATCCTGTCCCGTGTTAGGCCTGATGCTGTGAATTCTCTGTCCAGCAATGCTACTCCCAAGCCAAGGAGCGTGATTCTGGTTGACTTGAGACTCGAACCAAGCTGCCGAGCCTACTGAGCAGATATGTCCACTGGCTCCTAGAAGATAATACTGGAGTCCTTCTACCTGGGACAGAGGCAGGGAGGCATCGTGATTGAGATCAGGGTGTTTACTCTGTCCGAGGTTGTAATAGGGCTTTACCTCATTGTGTCATTTAATCATCACACATAGCACTTTGAGGCAAAGAACCCTAGGATTGGAAAAACTGGGGAATTTGTCCAAGTTTACCAGCAACTAAGTGGCATAGCTGAGACTTAACTAAGGTCAGGATGATGCAAAGCTCTTGCTTTTAACAATGACAACATTCTGGGCTCAGGAGGGCCAGGAGACCCAGATTCTACCTCTGACTTCTCCAGTTATTTGCTGTGTGACTTTGGATAAGTCACTTAGACTTTAAGCCTCAGTTTCTGAATATTGGGATTAATAATTATATGTACTTTATGTATTCGGGAGCGTTCAGTTCTTAATCTGAAAGCTTTTGTGTCATACAAAAGAAGGAAATTTCTGTGTTCTGGTACCAGCTCTGTTTTGTACTGTGTGGTATGCGTGTTACCCTAAGTCTGCTAACCGATTTTGAGCCTCTTTTTGCGCATTTTCCAATGATGGAAAATGCAAAGCAAAGAGTAAAATCACTCCCAAATTTTAATCACTATTAATATTTTGATATGTATTTTTTCTAGACATCTATGTTTATACACATGCTTATAACCATACATACTTACAGGTACAGTTACATAACGGGGACCATATGTGATAGATATGTGTTTTTTTAGTAAATTTATTAATATGTTGTCACCTACCACAGTTTAAAAGAGGAGCTATAACTTGAAATCTGTGGAATGATGTTCTTCTAGCTTTTTTCATTCATTTCCTTTTCTTTCAAAATAAACTGCCATTCTGGAACTTAGAGCACATTCTGTGATTTAATAGTTGGGGGTGATAAACCCTCAGGTTGATGACTTCTGAGGGTTTTACCTGCCTTGCGGTGCCCCACCACCACAGCTGTCTCTTTGGATGTTCTGCACAGTCACATAGCACATCCCATATTTCTCACTTTCTTCTTTTGCTTAGGCCCTTTTCTCTATCAGGATTTCCTAACCTGTGTCCATGGAAACAATTAACATGGAGTCTGTGAACTTGAATGGGAACAAAAATGACATCTTTATTTTTATGAACCCTAACTGAAAGATAGCATTTCCTTCCATTATAAATGTAGGTAGAAAATCATAGTAGTATTAGTAGTACCTGTGTTTTTGTTGCCAATAGAAATAGGTATTTTCATTTCATGTTGCGGTTATTGCCCATATGTCAAAAAATTGTGGCTATTAGACTTGCTGCTAGCTTTTATTTAATGTATTGTTAGTAATAGCCACGTATGGTGCTCTATCACAAATTTACTTTTAAAATTCATTTTGTATTCTAATACTGATTTTCTTTGAAATCCTGTGTGATGTTATCATGCTCATTTAAATATACTATTTTTTGCAAGGGGTCATAGGCTTCTCCAGCCTGTCAAGAGGCTCCATGTCACAGAAACAGTTAAGGGTTTCAGGCTCTACAGATGGCCTTCTGACACCTTATCTCTGCTTTATTGTCCTCTCCCAGCTCAAATTCCTCTTGACTCATGGAGATTTCTTACATTTTTCCCAGGGAGAAAAAAAAAATTACCTTTCCTCTGTGTTCTCCTAATATCTGGTCCTCTTTTACGGCCCTTAGCACATTCTTTCCCAATGCTGTAAAGAATTCTTGGCTTATTTATCTTTGCAGCACCCAGTGGGGTCATGGACATAATAGGTGCTCACTAAGTGTGAAGTGATTTGAGTCACTCTTTAAAAAGAGCTTTTCCCTGTGAAACTTCTTATTGCAGGTTCTATTTAAGAAATGAGCAGTTTTCTGACATTCTCTCTTTATGGTTTTTCTCTTCTATTAAGCTATGCTATATCATCTTTTCTGGAGTCAAAAATCTTGATCTTATCTCCTTTTGGGGCAGAAGGGTGTAGGGGAATTTTTTCTACATTTCTATATTCCTTAAGACTTACCCCAGGACAGTTTAAGAAATGTCCAACATGGTTGCTGTAGCTTGTTGACCGAGAGCAGCAAATGGCGACTCAGAACCCATGGGGATGTTTCCTTTCCTGTGGACCTTGACTTTTCCTTGCGCAGGCATCTCAGGGTGCTCCTGGGCCTTGGGCATGCCCATACTCGGGGCTGTACAGAATGTAGAACAGGCACAAGTTGTCTTTTATCTTTCCCATTAAGGTGTTTGATATGCTTATCAATCATCCTCCAAGTGTTCAGATAGATGCTTACTCTGGGATCCAAATTGCAGCAATTCTTTGTTGTTATAAACTACTATTATTCACCATCAATAATCATTTACCTTTGCACAGTGCTTTATAGTTTGTAGTACATATTCACACCTGGTTGGTATTATCCTTAGGTGAGGCTTTGAGAAAGGTTGTGTAGGAACTGTTAACCTCCATTTCCAGATGTGGATACTGAGACTCTGAGAGGTGATGTGACTTAGTTTGAAGTTACAGCCTAAGACTCAACCCAGCTGTTGAGCACACCGCCTGCAAAGAGCTTATTGGCTTTTCTACCCTCAAATTCATGGATTCTGTTGTCTTAGACAAGGCAAGGGTGCCAGGTTTTGTTCCCCCTGGGCCTCCCTGCTCCCCTCTGGAGCTGAGGGTATACAGTGGGTGAGTCTGACTGAGAGTGGAATGGGTAGGTTAGGTACAAGCCCTATAGACATGCATTTTCCAGGTCTGATTTTTAAGGCCTTGCCCATCTGGTTCTTGGGGCCCATGACCATGTTTACGATGGACCTGGGTAAGTACTTGCCAGCTGAGTGATCTCTTTAAGATCATAATTGTGCCATTTTGTGAGGCCCTGTCTCCAGGAAACAGCTATCTGTTTTTCATCCACTTAAGTGCCTTTTCATGATTTCCCTCTGCTCCAGATAAAGAGATAACCGGGGACAGTGCTGCCCTGAATAAAGCTGGCATAGGGAACTGTTGTTCAATTTGTTTATTTTTTCCCACAACACAAGAAGACTTTATTACTATTAATATTTGTGAGTTGAGTCAAGTCAGTAGTGGGAGTTGGTATAAGGCTGGTTTAGGTTTTTGTTTCTTCCAACTATTAATAGTATTTAAATGTCTACCATGTGCACAGCATGGTGTTAAGCATTCATTCATTAATTCATAAATTCATTCAACATATGTTGGCATGCCTACCTCCTGGCAGTGTAATTACTGTGGTGCAATTACCATGTGAGTACACAGAGTGGTGAAACAGAGAAACAAGATTACTGCCTCCATAGAGCTTGTCTTCTCTGGAGGATTTAACAAGGGTAAGCATACAAATAAACATGGGTGTGCACTATGAAAACACAAGAAGCACAGAGTATTGTGATGGAGTGTACCTAGGTAGGATGGAGTGAAGAATGGTTGAGAAGGCTTCCCTGAAGCAGACACCTTTAAATATTAAAAGAAGGAGAAGAAGGAACCAACCATCTGAAGATTGGATAAAAGCATATTCCAAGTAGACAGACCAGTAGGTGTAAAGGCCATGGGGGCAGGAGGGTAAACTTGAAAGGAGCTTTTAAGGTTGCTTAAATTACAACAAGTCTGATTTGGCTTCTGCAAGGAAGAATGGTCTACTTTCAGATTAGGCATATGATGGAATGGGCTGCCTGCCTTGGCATGTAGTGAGCTTCCTGTTAGTGATTTTCCAGGTGGGACCACCCTCTGGCTTGGCTCTTGCTAATAGCTTTCAGGGATGGGGGGTGGGGTGTGAGGAAGGAAGAAAAGTTGGATTACTGATCCTCAAAAGGCCCTTTGTGGCTATGTGATTCTCTGATTTCACCTTTGGTAGCGGTAAACTAGAAACAGTGAGTCCTACATTTGATGATTTATGGGTCAAACTGCAGCCTTCATAGGATGATGATAATAAGCCTTTATTATTATCTAGTCCTCCATAGTTTACAAAATAATATGTATAATCATTTGATGTACTCCTCACCACAACCCTGTGAAGTAGATATCATTATTGTATCTATTTTAACATAGGAAGAAACCATAATCAAGAGAAGTTAGGTAACTCACTCAAGGCCACTAAATGATTGAAGTGGGAGCAAACTCAAGTCCTTTGAAGCTCACCCCAATTCTCTATAGTATATTAATTCTAAACAAATGAACGAACAAAAACCACCTTCTCACCTATACCATCCCACTCTGTGCCAGGGAATGGAAAGAGGCTGATTTCTGGTCCAGAGAGAAGCACTGAGGATTAGGAGGAAGAACCAAGCCAATAGACTGCAAGTCTGCACGTGCCTGTGCCTGTTATGGGTATTCAACTGTAAGCACTTTTCTAGGCTGCTTCAAGATCACCCTTTTAGCAGCTGCAGCTGTTCTTAATAGCAGCTGCTTATGTGGATTGTGTTGTGATTAATAAAGGAAACGCAACAGTTTGTTCTTTCGACTGTGCCCTTGGTGTGTGCAGCCTGCTTTTCATATAGTTCTGATTTGGAAGAACACAATCCTATTGGCGTATGGTGCCTGGGGGCACATTACCCTGTTGTGAGAAGAGGTGGTCCATCTCGATCACAGCTGGTGAGCCTGAGGCCTTCCCGGGGACTGGATGATAAGGAAGCTGAGTGCTGTGGGTGGCCTGGTAAATGCACACCAGTCCTCAGTGTCAGAGTCAGAGACCACAGAGAGTAGGGGGTACAATGGTGAACAGAGATCACCTCCCACCCCTCTTGTCTAACGGGGCTCACTGCTCTTCACCACCTGCCAGTTGTTCCTCTGCTGCAGTGGTTCTTGAACTTCAGTGTGTATCAGTCTCCGGCTTGTTAAGACACAGACGGCCAGCTCTCACGTCCAGAGGCTCTGATTCTGTAGGTCTGGGATGGAGCATGAGAATTTGCATTTCTAATGAGTTTCCAGGTGTTGCAGCTGCTGGTGGTTGAGGGACTGCACTTTAGGAAAAACTACTGAGGGTCCAGGGCTGATAGAACTTTGAATATTTTGAATTTTTATGAGAAATCTCCAGATTTTTAAATATTGAGAATGAAATCAATTTTTAAAAAACCATCATGGGGTTTTAAACTGTGGTCGAATGAAACACTGGCTGTCAGTATATCATGCAGTACGTTGCGTCTGAACTGCATACTTTCAGGGAAATTCTTATTCTGTCTGCTCTGGAAACTGAGGCCCAGAGAGGGGTGGTATTTTATTAATAAGCATACAGCTAGTTTGGGGCAGTCATGACTAGAACCCAGATTTTCTGCCTGCCTGCTCTCTGTGTTTGTGTGTCCTAGCATGCTGTCTTCTAAATAAATTTTCTCTTTGAATAGAAAAACCATGTAACTGTGTAAATAATGATAACCACACCAAAATCATGTTTACTGTGTTCCAGGCATAGTTCTAAGTACTTTATGCTTTATATATATATATATATATATATATATATATATATATAGTAACTAGATCAATCCTAACCACAACACTATGAGGAAGGTACTATTATCCATATTTTGCTAGTGGGAAATCTGAGGCACAGAGAGGTTAAGTAATTTGCCCAAAGTCAGAGCTACTAATAGAACTGGGATTTGAACCCAACAAGTCTACCTTTAGGCAGAAAATAGCAAATAACGATGACCATTTTTTTTAAACCTCACTTAAACAATTTTTAAATACTCCTTTCCCATGCAAAGTGGAAATCATGACAGACAGTAGATTCCTACAACTTTAATGCTGCTAGGAAACTTGAAAATTAGGTGGCTTGACTTCCTACATCCTCCGTTTTACAGACACGGACACTGAGGGCAGAAGGGAGGGGGGCCTGGTCATCCTGAACACCCATTTTACTTTTGGGCAGAATGGAGGTTAAGTAAACGTTGGGTAAGTAACTGCTTTCAGAGAAAGGCGTTTGCACCTGACACACTGGACACCCATAGCATCTGCTCCACAGGGAAGACTGCCTGGCTTTGAAGAGGAGCGGAAGTCGCTTCGAGAGGGCTGTGCCTCAAGGTAGGGAAAATTTTCCCTGCTACAAAGCCACCTTGTAGTTTGAAGTACTCTTAATTTTGCTATTAGAGGAATGATACTAAATAAATACTCTCATGGGCAGAGTGTATTTTTGGTCTGTTGTGTTTGCTTTGGTCTTTAGATTGTACCTTGTCTTTCTTTCTCTGGTTTCTTTCCTCTGAAGTGTGTGTCCTTTTCTTATGCTTGTGCTTTTTGCACAGCTTTCAGTAGCACCATAAATATTTTGATCTCTGAAGAGTTAGTATCTGTAATAATAAGGATGGCTGGTTGGCTGGACCCTTGACTCTGGGACCAGCCTGTGGCTGGGAGGAGTTGAAGCTGCAGGGCTGGTACACCTCTGGGACCTGAAGGAGAACCAGCATAACCTTCACTTCCTGTTGCTGGTCTTAGAGCTCACAGCCTTAGGAGGATTAGAGAGTTGTAAATAGGATTCAAAGAATTATGGAGGAGTTAAGCCAGTGAGGATCTTCCTGAGATCAGGTCACCCAACCCCATTATTTTACTGATGGGGAAACTTAACCCCACAGTGAGCAGTGACGGGCTCAAGGTCAGATTAGTGATGGTGGTAATAATGATAATGCCGAAATTGGAAAACTCCACTATTTGCCAGGCATTGTTCCAGTTGCTTTATAATTATTAGCCCATTTAATCCTCACAACAGTCCTATCAGGAGGCTACTGTTACCATCCCCACTTTACAGATACAGAACTAAAACTGTGAAGTCCCTTGCTCAAGCTAGTGCTAGAGGCTGGATTCAAAGCTAGGCAGTCCGGCTCCTTCCCTCCTTGCACCTTCCCAAAGCTGACCATGCCGGGTTCTGTGTGGTTGCTGGCGTACAAACGTGAGATGGTGCCAAACACAGAGGGAGAGGATGGAAGTGAGGGGATAGTGGGCAGAGTGGGAAAGATAGTGGTTTTGCTGTCCTGGGAGCCAGTTGCTAATAAGGTTCTGGCTCCTGGTCCTATCTTTTCATTCTATCAGTTGGCCTTCCTTGGCAGCCCTCAGGACAAACATTCTTTTGATGCTTGTGGTTTTTGTTTATTGAAAAGTCCTTTGTATGAAATCTCATCCTATCCACAGCCTCCTCATTTTGAAAGTAAGAAGGTGTGCCCCAGCTAACTGGTTGATTTAAGAATGTGTAAAGGTCAACTGGGCCCTTGATGCTAAGTAAATTAGGGCAGTTTTATGAAGATGCAGGCTTCCCCCACCCCCCAGTGGGTTTCATTCCAGATTTAGAACATTTAATTAGGACATAGTTAATGTAGTCTATCATTTTGGGGATAATGGGGAGCAAATCTTCAAATGTATTTTTAAGAGGTTTACTTTGAAATCAAAATTTATAAATTGAATTGGGTTTTATGTGAACTAAGGCATCTGCTTCTTTAGTGCTGTAAAGTCACTCTTACAGTGATTTAGAGTGACTATTTATTATAAATAACCCCCGTCCAGTTTTCCTGCTTTCTAAGGGCAGATGTTTGTGCATTGATTTGTCTAAAGCACTGGAGCAATTGGCGTTACGCTACAAAATCAGTCATTGGGATGAAATAGCTTCTTGAGATCCTGGTGCTCGTGATGTAGAGAATTGGATTTGAAATCCTTATTCTCAGCCTATTTACTCATGGTTTTCTGGCAATAAAATTGTAGTAGGAATGGAAACATCCTAGAGTAGTGAATCCATCTGGGCAATGCAGAAACTCATGGGAGAACAATTTTTAATTTCTGGTTCTTGGGAAAGGGGATTAATGGGAAATGATCTACTGAATATCTCTGTGTCCACCAGTAACTGGATATTGGTCCTCCAAGACCAACCAAGCCTACCCCATCCTCTCTGACATCTCAGCCATTTCTCCCAGGTTTTATTGCTGCTCTTTCCATCTGCAGTTTCTCCTGCAATGCTGATTTCTTCCTAAAGCATTCCTGTGTTTGTTCTTCACACATTTCTTCAACAGAGACCTTGGAGAACCTTTGCATGAAACATCTTCTACAAGGCTATAGTAATACAGTGGGGGAACAAACCTTCATATTGTTTATACAGTCTTAGGAGAAGATGGACAATGGGAAAAAAAGCTTTACAGATTATGATCAATACCCTGAAGGAACAGCAACCTGCCAAATGAACAAACCAAGCAGAACATGGAACTATGACTTGGCATTCCTTCTCCAACTTGACTCTGCTGACCAATCTCTCCTCTACATTCTTCCCTCCCTTGGCTTCCATGGCAATATATTCTTGCTTTTCTCTATTCTTTCCATCTCCATGTAAAGGGTGGACCTGTATCCTTTTGTCCAAACTCAGCACTTTCTCTGATCTATCTTAAAGTGCCGTTTCTGTCTCTGTGCTGTAGTTTCCCAAGCCTCGGTCTCAGCTCAGACCTCTTGACTGCCTCTTTGGCAATTGCACTTGGATGACCCAAAGGTGAAGTAAGTTGAATGTCCAAAGTGACTTTGTGCTCTAAACCTGCTCCTTCTCAGTTAGCCATACTACCATTCACCAAGGTGCTGGAGACAGGAACTTGGCGGTCATTCTTCCAGCCTAAATCTGAAAAGGAACCGAGTCCTGTCAGTTCTGCCTCCTTCTTTGGACTCTCTTTTCTTTTCTCCATTCCACTATGCTAGGTCAGGCCACTGCCATCTGTTTCATGGATTATTGTAATAATCTCTTTAATGGGTTTTCTGCTTCCAGTCCTGCATCCTTTCAATCTGTTCTCCATGCCAGGTCATCTTTTAAGTACACCTAAACCCTTCAGGGGCAGCCCACCATTTCTCATATAAAGTTCAAACTCCTTTGTCTATTTTATAGGGCCCTCGGAGACCCAACTCCTGCCCATGTCACTAGCTTTATCTCCTGCAACCACTTTAGTTTTACCGTATGTTTCTTGTACACCTGCTATGAGATAGGCACTGTCTGAGGTACTGACATTGAGCTGTATGTTAAGGTAAAAACACAAACATTCTGAACATGACTAGAAGGCCTCAATGCTCTGTCTCTTATGGCCTCTTCAGCCTTGTCCTCAAATCTCAGGGGCTCTTACTCTCTCATTTCACTGGCCTTTCAGTTCTTTGAATATGCCACAATCTCCCACCCCATCCTCCCCACCTGTCCACCAAGGCCTTTGCTAGACTGCCCCGTCTCACCACACTTACACACACCTCATTAACTCTTACTGATCCGTGAGATCTTAGCTCAGTCAGATCATCACGTCTTGAGCATACCTTTCAGGCTACCCCAGAACAGGTCAAATTCTCCTCAAGGGGCCTTCTAGCTTCACAGATTCCTGAGTAGAACTGATTAGTTATGAATTTGTAATTATTTGTTATTAATATTGGGTGTTTCCCACTGCTATAGAAGCTCAGTGATGGCCTTTTGTGCATTTGTTACTATCTTTTTTAACTTGTCTGAAAAATAGTTCAATAAATATTTGGGAATTGTTCAGTAAATATTGCTGATTTGTTGGCTATTTAGCCTTCATTCTAAAACTTGTGTACTTGGGTGGTCCCCTTCATGATGAGGTGCTGAGATGTTCGTGTGTGACAAGTTTTAAGTATATACCTTGGCATGTTTTGGGGACTTATCTTCCTTCCCTAGTTTCCCTACCTCTTCATAGCATATAATCATGAAATTATAAAAATGGAATCTTTAGAAATTACTTATTCCAATTATTTCTAAGTTTTTCTAAGTATGAGAATCTTTTTTATTTCCAATTAAAACAATTATGAGGGTTAAGTGGCAGTGATTATATTTTTGCTGTCAGTTTATTGGGGGAAAATGGGTAGTTATAGAATACTACTACTATGAATTTAGTTAACCATGTAAATTACTTTGACTTTTATCTTAATAGCATCTACATATATTGAAAAATAGTAGTATATACACATGAGAGATAATGCTTGGTGGGCATATGGATTTATAGCAACAATAACTCCATGCCACTGTGGTCCCTCACTCAGAAACCAGCTGTTAGTATTGGCCTTTTATTTTACATACATCAGATTTAGAACTGGTTGCCTGTGGGCTCAGTTTCCCCTACGTATTTGTCGGATTGACTAGCAGGATATTTTGAAAAATTTGGAGCAAACATTTAAACCTGGGAGACATTTTTCATGAAATAAAATTTCCAACTTTTCTTGAAAAATTAGAACTAGGCCGTATTTCCTGTATGGCTATAATCACCTGGTACTGAACAGCAGCTGCGTCCTTTAGAAGTGCCACTGAGGTTGTCACAGTGCTCGCTGGTTACTGGTAGAACATGAACTCAAAACCTAATGGTTTAACTCCCATGTTAGTTAGTGAAGCCTCTCTTATCAGTCTCCACAGAGGCTTGTGAGCAGAAAGAGCCCTGGGCCAGGAGTCAGGAAACCTGGGTCCTTGTCTTCCCGCTGTTACTGACTAGCTTAAACAAACTATGCAGCCTCTCTGAGCCTAATTTTGTCATCTGTTACCGCATTATAATAAATACCTCCTGGATCCCACAGAGCCATTTGGTCTACCAAGGGAAAATTGTTTGCTATAACAGAACTTGTTTTTTATTAATTCCCCTATCGCCTCTTTTCTTGTCTGTCCTCTTTCTCTCATGGAGGAATTTATTTGTCATTGTATCTTGATGGTTCATTTTAGAAATAATGGAAGGGAGCTGTTGGTTGTCCCTCACTTTCTCTGTGCTACCATGTCTTACTCCAGTCATGTCGGGAGGCAGCTCTACGCCTTTCGTCCCCATCCTCTGCTCTTGCTAAGGATCCCACAGCCATAAGCAAGCTCCTGCAGTGGCACACAAGACACCCTAAAGCTGGACTTTTCTTCGGATGTCAAAGAGCGATAGCTGGATTATTGCCTGTTGAGATACTCAGTTACTAAGCATTTATGGTAATTGTTGTGGTGTTGCTAACATCCGTGAACTGCCCATGGGATACTGGGCTAGTACAGAAGATTTCATTTCCAGCGGCAATATTCTTATAGGTATAGTTGCAGGTTCTGTGTTAAGTTTTTGTTGTTCGAGATGAACAATACCAGTGCTTTTGTCCTTCTGGATCTGCAAGGAAAGGTAAGCATCAATGCCACAAAAAACGAAAATAAACATGAAGGAAGCTGGGTGTTGTAGTGAGAAGAAAGAACGGACTCCGGAGCGAGGCAGACCTGAGTCTCCTGTGGGATAGCTATGTGAACTTGGGCAAACTGTCATTTTGGAGTGTTAGTTTCCTTGTCAATAAAACAGTGTTAAAAGAATGTGTCTCATCTTTTGATTTTATAGAATGTTTTAGTTTTTAAAGATTTTGAAGGAAATGCCAACTTCATAGGATTGCTTTTAGGATTAACTTAGTACATGTATAGTATGTTAAATGAGCAACACAGTACATAAAACTGCCCTTCCCATCCATGTTTTTGCTAAAAATCTATTTTTCCCTCCTCCCCAAATAGGATTAGTGTGTCAGTCCGTGAACAGAGCAGTAGCATAACCTTGTCTGAATAGAGGTCTAGCATGATTTACACCATGATTGTTTATGCAACGAGTTTGGCTCAACAGTTTGAGTGGGTAGAATGAAGCTCCTAGTGATTTTTTAATGTCTTGTAAATAAACAAAAGCTAAATTTTCCAAGAAACTAAATGAAATCTAATCTTTTTTTCTTTAAAGTGGTTTCCTGGACATTTCAAAATGTGTAGGATTGGCCAACCTGATGCTTATTTCGGTCGCTCTGTAACCCAAGCTCAAGGGGCCTCCGGGAGGGGAACAGGGGCTCTGTCATTCCTCAGGGATTGGCTGCATGGATTGAAAACCTCTTGCTTGGCTGAATTATAGTAATTGAAATAAAGTTGAGGTTTTAAGTCTGATGCTTATTCTAGTAATTTTTCCTTATATAGAAAATATATAATAGAAGAGAGGGAGATAATTCAGGGGAGACCTGTCTTGGAGATGGCTGTGATATATGTTTGGGTATGAGAGAGTGTGGAACTCCTGCTCAAGAGTCTGCATGTGGAATTTAAGATTACGCTAATCCTCTTGAGGATTTAGATGGTGATAGAGGCTGGGCACCTGCTGTTGAAATGACGAAGGTGAGCACTGGAGTGTAAGTAAAGGTATTAAGACTTCTGCTCCTCCAGGACCCTTGAGAAGGGAGCTGTGGAGAGATTCCCTAGAAGCCTCCCCTGCCCCCCCACCCAGCCTTTGTTTCCTGTTCTGTAGGACATGGTGACTGGCTGGTTGTGCCGACAGGGTTGGTGAACAAGTTGATGATAAGTTGGATACCAAAAAAATCTTTTTAGAGAGACTGAGAAGAGCTTGGGAATGTTTAGGTTTCTTATTGATCTTACCTTTTTGTGTTGTGATGAAGTCTTTCCCTGAGGGACAGCTGCCCTGTGTGTACCACTAGTTAAAGTGCCTGTTCTTGTTGCTCAGGAGGGAGATGGAGAAATGGGGAGCTGGGTGGGAAGGAGAAGACACTTTCTCAAAGAATGGAGGAGGGTGGAGGGGCAGACCCTCATTCCCAGTTTCAGGAATAGTAGTGGAAGCTCTGATTGCTTTCTCAGAAAAAGATTAGGCTGTACATTATGGACCATGGGCAAAATGTTTGTAAGATTCTGGCAGCTTTTAAATATTCTCAGGTTTGTGGCTCCAGTTACCTGTTGCCTCTCTGTTGATATGAGAGTTAGAGACCTCCAAGGTGAAAATAGCCTGTGTGCTCATCCGCAGGGGAAGCCAGGCTGAGTATTAGGCAGAAAGCTGGGGAAGACCATGCCATATTCCAAAGCCAGGTGGAGAGAGAAGACCCGGGATAGGGAATAGCAGGAAAAGAAGAAGGTGGCTCTTTAAAGAGGAGAGGAAAACAAGCTCTGGGGGGTGGGGGAGGGAGAGTGGTGCTTGGGTGTGGGGAACATGCCTGGGCTGGACCCTGAGAAATGGGTCGGAAGCCCATCTCAACAGTGTTAAGTGTTAAGGACCATTTCCCTGGTGTTGCAGGAAATGCAGTGTTTTCCCATAAAATCATAGGGCATTTGCAACCTTCTTCTGTCACTTACTGTGTCATCTTCAGCAAGTCACTTCCCCTCTGTAGCCCTTACTTTCCCTATGTATAAAATAAGGAAATTGGGCTTCCCTTTCGAGTCTATGATTTTAAAGACTCCGTAAGTAAAGTCATCTTTCTCTTACTGATACCAAAACTTGTTTTGAAATACTGGGTTAAATGTGCAGATATGCTACCGAGGTTGGTTTGGAGGCAGTGGTTTATTTTTCAAGGGAATGTTTGGAGAGCAGTTTCTGTTCTCATTTGAAGAAGTAATGACATCATGTCCCTTGTCACATGGGGAAGCCCAGATCCTCTGCTGTGGCTCTCTGAAGGGTGACTCATTAAACTAGGAGGCCTTGGCCGCTGTTGGGAGGTTGGTACCCTGGCCCCTGCTGATGTTGGTGATGTGAAAGCTCTGGGCTCCTGCACCTGGGAAGGGAACTAGAAGGTTCTGAGCAGTTTACATTGAAGGTGACAGCCGAATATTGTTGTGCAAATTAAGTAGGACACCAAAAGGGAAATTCATCTTAATCTTCTTTAAATACTTACTGCTCATTTGCCAAGGTTGTAAGTAATACAATTTCAAAGGTTCAGAGGTGTCTAATACAATTTTCCCCCCTCTGTACATAATTTTATGCCAATTGTGTATTTCTATTAGCAACATTAGGGTAATTATAGAGCTACGTTCTGCTTTTCGATTGCTGTAATATTAGTCCTGAGTTTGCCTGTACTGGCCATATTCATAAGCAATGACTGAAAATTAAAAACACTTTAGCAGGCTCCTAAATTGTGATTTTTTTTCTCCCAGGCCTTTCTCCCTGACATTTATGTGCTACCACAGGCAGGCAGGGTGATACATGGGGATGAACTTTGGGTTTGGAGTTCAAAGAAACAGCCAGTTTCTAAATCCTCTTCTGTAAAATGAGGACAAAATGATCTGAACTCATATTCACTGATGGGTGTGAGGACCAGTGAGCCTGTTGGGTGTGAAAGCACCCTGGGAGCGGTGAAGATGGGCTGTACACATGAGCAGAGGGGTTGTTACTTAGTACAGTTCTTAAAGTGGCAACAAGGAGATTGCACAGCTACATGTGCTTCTAGGTGGGTTTCATGGGTATGTTTCAGGGAATAGCACAAAAGCACAAAATGCGTTGACCCTTAAACCGTATAAAGTAAATGGGTTTGTTTTTTCCCATTCTACAAACCAACCAATTGAGGTGCAGATGGATTAAATAATGTGACTAAAATCAAGTTAAACCGTTTGAACATAATTTGTGAAAGATTTTGTCTTGTGTTCACAGGTTTTCGAGTTTTTTTCCACCTCATTTGACTTTGGGAAGGGCTTCCCATCACCTCTATAACAATAAAAACAGCTGCCATTTACTGAAGCTTGGTCTATGCCAGTGCATTTTACAGATGAGGAAACTGAGGAAAAGGTGTCAAGTAGTTTACTGAAGGCCACATACCTAGTGTCACAGAACCATTTGAGCTCTTCTTGTCCTGATAAAAGCAATAATAGTAAAAGCATTAACATTTATTGACTGTTTACTAGGTGCCAGGCACCATGTTAAACAATGTCATTTGGTGTCACAGTAGCCCTATGAGGGAAGCCCTTGAAAATGTCCTGCAGGTGAGAGGCTCTTACCATCTTTCCTCTCTACAGTGGATTTGCAAATCCCACCCTGTTGTTCTCTTACCAGTTTAGAAACAGAAAAAGTCAGTGCCTCTTATAATGCTTTTCTTGTTCTCCTTCTATTACATTAATTATTCTAATATAGATTTTATAAATCAGCTGTCTGCAGCCTGAGTTTGTCTTGCAGTCCTGTCTTTTTTGGCCCTCATTGTACTAAAAACAAATACATGATTGAATTAGATGGTAATGTCTAAAAATTCAGGTGAACATATGAAAATGTGGATTTGTGATTTCTGACGTAAAATTGTGGCAATATGGGGTTCACTTACCTGCTTACCAGCACTGAACTGCTCCCTTTAGACTGGACATGATCTGTGTTTTTTCTCCTTATGTCCTTTATCCATCTCCCGTCTAACTACCAGACTGAGGTCTTAGGAGGGTATCCTTTATGGAATACAGAAAAATAATTAAATCTTGGCACTTCAGTAAATTTATACTGAATTGAATTGAAGTTGGTACCTTAAGAAATAGGCTTAGTTGGGTAATAGAACATTTGCTATTTGTGAGGTGACTTGCTCTCATGGTACTTTTTGCGTAGGTGAGTATATTAGGTTTAATCTGTTATGCAAGTGACAAAGGGCTTTATCTCTCTAACTTGAAGGTCTGTACTCATCAAAAGTTAAAAGTGACATACATAGACCTATTTTTGACAAAATTACTTTTATTGCACTACCTAGCATTTGGGAATATAAGAAATAATATTTTCTTTAAGACACATTATAAATTTGATGAGTTAAATGAGATAATGTATATAAAAGCACTTTGTATGTTGTTGAGTATTGAGCCAATAAATTATTGGAGCTGTCTTGACAGCTTTATCACCTTATGTCATTTCAAGCTTCTGATAAACTTTTGGAATCTTTGCTCTCTGCCATTTTGTACCTGGCTCGACAAGCCACTTAACCTCTCTCAGCTTTTCTGTATACATATACATATGACTAATGTTATGTCCCAGCACCCAGGACAGTGCCTGGATACAGAATGTATGTTGGATAAATGAATAAATAAGTATCAGGAGTTTTGAGACTTTGTTGAGGTAATGTACATAAAACATCAAGCAGAGTACCAGCATGTTAGACAGTTTGCAGTTTTTAGTCATAGGCTGTTTTCTAAAACTTTTTCCTGGATGCAGGCTGGGGGATGATTTCTGTTGTTGGCTAAAGGGAACTGAGGGCTGGCAAGTGTGCCAGCAGACAGGTGGCAGGATGCCAGAGAGCTCCAGTTAGGTGTGAGACACTGGGTGGATAAAAGCAGAGATAAGGGTTCCCATACCAGAGCCAGAGCTACCCAGGTGCTGCTTTCATGCCTCGGAGTCTGACCCCTGCCATTTGCTGTCAGGGGCACGCCAGAGGCAAATGATTAGACAAGAGCAAGATGAGTTCAGACTTATGGGATTCTGGAACTGTCTGAAAATAACAGTGTTAGATCTAGAATGGCTCTTAGTAATCACCAGGCTCAATACCCTTTTACTAATGGTGCATAGGAAGATCGAAAGAGCAAAGAGAGCAAGGTCTTTGGGGTTGGACATTGTTTGGTCTGAACCCCTGCTCTGCCTTTTCCTATCCGTCTTGGCCATAAGTCTTAACTTCTTTGACATGAGGCAATTTGCTAGGTGTTTGGGAAGCTTAAATTAAGTATAAAACATTCTTAGCACAATGCCTGACATGTAATGGTTACATAAGTAAAATGGCAGCCCTCAGTGTTACTGACAGGAAATGAAAGCCCAGAGGTGGGAGTGGTTGGTCACAGTCGCCAGCCGTGGGTATAGAGCTAGTGCTGACACCAAGGCCTCGGACATGGATTTGCGGTGAGGTACAGGTGGGGGGATGTGTGTTTGTCTGTGTCCAAGATTAAGTTGCCTCATTTGGGGAGTGTGCTAGATGGTGAGGTTAGAAATAACGAGGTTAGGAATTTACCTATTTGAGATAAAATGGCTCACCCAATTAATTTGACAAGAATGCTTCCAGAGAAACTCTGTACAAGTTGGAATATGATATGTGTTTTGTATTTTAAATTAATCTCTGGTTTCATCTTCCCATGAGTGGTATTCCTTTTCTTTGAGAGAAACTGTTAATAGGTGATAAAAATGACCTCTAAAAATACGACTTTAGACTTGGTTAGCAGTTGTCACCATCATTTTTTCCCCACTCAAGACAATCTTTGAGTTTTTATTATTAATATTTAAAACCGTTATTCTCTTTCTTTCCATTGCTTTGCTTGGACCTGATATTTAAGAACTTACTTCTGGGAGGTGTGTACATCTTATATTGATAACCACCTGTCCTGGAGGATGTGAGGATGGCCATTATGACTTAATGCCATAGTCTTAGAGCATGTATCATTTTTGCTGAAATTCACTTGTTTCAAAGGTTTTTTATAAGCTAGCACAATCACTTTGCTTCATGGCTTTCAGAATTTATGAGTTTGTACCTGTGCAGTCAAGAAGAGGCATGGTATGCCAAATGTTAACTTTATAGGTAGGTTTTTTTATTCTGTAATAATCACTTACAGAACAGATTGCATCAGACTTTTTCAATACCTAGAAAATTATTATGCAGGGAGCTCATGTTTACTTTTTGTCATGGCGCCCCATCAGGCATTAAAACATAAGCCTGCTACCCTATAAAACCAAGGCTTTCTTTAAAGGACAAGTACAAGTTCTTTGTTTATCTGGTGTCTTGAATTTACAGATTCACTCAAATAATGATTTCCCTAAGTATACAGAGTTGAAAACATCAGAAAAAATTTTGTTAGTCCTTTTATTTATGTTGAGAATTTCCCCTGGCATCTGTGATCTATGAAAATAGATCATCTACACGGTGCTGAGAATTTTTGTTCGTTTGCACATTACTATTAACAAACTACCTTTATATACTAAAAATGATCCTCATACCTATTCTGTGAGGGAGGAAGGAATGTGCTTCAGTTATTTATTCCAAGGAGATATTTTTCCAGCAATACCAGTAGAATGTCAAGAAAAGGTTGCTCTTGGTTCTTGTTTCTATATGTTCGGGGAATAATTAAAAGTGAAAAGAATTGTTTTTCTGACTAGCTGTAGTTTCAGAAATAGCATTAGACATTTTTTATTTCTCGAAATCTGTCTTTCACAGAGAAGACATTTCTGAAGTCTATCTTTGGATTTTTTGGGGACTTTTTTACTAAGTAACACTTTTATTATTTGATTTTGTTAAACTGAGCGTTGACTCTGTGGATTTGGGTGTTCAGGACCGGAATTCTTTTCTATTGGAGATATTTGGACTGGGTTTAATGCTATGATAAGAGTTATTTCTAATTGTGAATGAAAACTTTTACTGTAATTTTTTACTGTTTATGTTGCATGCTTAGCAAATAATTCATAAAACACTTTTCATGTCTCTGTACTCTGGATGCATGGTTGTTTGCTTTTTCATTAGTTATTTTGGGTGACCATTTTGGCTTGGGCTTGAGACACCCCGGAACAAGCCTTTGAATGTATATGTGTTTCTTTATCATCCTGTGATAAACTCTAGGGCCAGCACAGATAGGGCCTGGCCTGGTCTTATAATTTCCCTACAGGCTGCAGTTTCAAGGAGATGCTCTGGGTCTAGGCACAATGAGACCTTCTAAAAAGAATAATACCTATTAAGTAAAAAGTATATAGTAATTGCAAAATTAGAGATTCAGGTGAAGGAACGTCTCTAAATAACCAATCTATTGAATTCTTTTCTCCTAAAAGCTCCAACAGTCTGGGTCTCTGCATTCCAGCCATTCCAAGCTACTTACTGGTCTCAATTCTCACATGCTTCAGTGCCTTAATTTATGTTTTCCTTGCTTCGTGTATCATGAGTACCTGTCTTCAAGGCCCAGCCCCCAAACCATCTTAATAGAGAAGTCTTTAACTCTTTCACCAGAAGAATTCCCTCTGCCTACCCTGAACTAAATATATTTGTGTGTGTATGTCTGTTGAGTAAGTAATATAGATTTTAATTTTTCTGCCTGGTGACTTTTCCTCTGGACTGCATGCCTGCTGAAGGCAGGGACTTTTGTGGGTTTCTTCCATAGCCTTAGCAGTGGTTACTTCCTGTCATGGCTATGGGAATGCTGAGGGGCATGGTTTGAGCCACTCCTCTAGGCTTGGGGTAGCTTGGACCTGGAGTTCACAGGGAAGAGAGAGTATCACCTTCTCCTTTCATCATTCCCTGCTAAAAGAAGCAAGAACTAACATTTTAGGAAAAACTCTTGTGAAGAGAAGAGGGATTTAGTGAGTAAAGACAAAGTATTTTAAATGAAATAATTTACATAAACTGCTTAGTGCTTGCCTTGCATTTATCAAGCTCAGTAAATGGGAACTGTATGATCATATGATAACAGTTTAAGAAACATCAGTTGTAATCCCTGTCCTCTGGGCTCACATAGTCTAACAGAGAATAGAGCAGTCTCTGAGGACAGAAGACCAGTTAAGTCAACCCGAGGACCATAAAACATTGGAAGAAATGATTGTATTTTGTAGATAAGATTTTTTTAGTGGGTAGAAATTCATTTTTTTGGTTCTTTAGAGATGTGATGGTGGTTTAGGAGCATGCATGCTGGAATCAATTTCATTTCTTTATCAGATGGAATGTACTAGAGTTTCCAAGATGTTTTGCTCTTTTAACCTTCTTACTGTTTGTTAATGATTCCCAAGTCTTTCCTGAGCCTCTGAACTTTGACCCCTGGACTTGTTTCTTTGGTTTAGTCATTACTTAATAAATTTAGGAGCTGTGTCTGTCAGGACAGTAAATTTTCATTGTTATTTGATGATTTTAGATTTATAAGGCTGGCCCTGAAGGAATAAACCTGATTTTTGGGATTCTTTTGTTTTGTAGCCTGCTCGCCCCCCCCCCCATTTTGGTGGTTACCAGGAAGTGAATAGTGATGCCTGGTACTGGAGTAAGAGGGTGGGGAGACTTTTCTGTAGAACAGAGCAACATTGTGGGTGCCCTTCTAGGCCGCAGATAAGCGATCTAAATAAAGCTTTGCTGGATTTTCGCATTGCAAATGCTTGCTTGCTGCCTTTAAGTTCCCTATTTCCTTGCTACTCAATACCCTACCCATGGACCAGCACCATGACCTGGGAGCTTATTAGAAATGCACCATTTCAGGCCCTGCCCGAGCCCTACTAAACAAAAACTGCATTTCAACAGGGTTCCAAGGTGATCAAATGCACATTCAAGTTTGGGAAGCACCATCCATTCTAGAACTGCAAAAGACAGAGCATATCTCAGAACCGTTAGCAGTTGAAAAAAAAAATGCTGCTTTGATTTCTACTTAAAAGCAAAATGACTCATTAATGTAATGAATATTTTGGTTGGACTAAACTATTATTTAAAACTTTTTATTTTGGAGAACTTCAAACATGTAAAAGTAGAGAGACTAGTGTAATGAACCCCTATGTACCTATCACTGAGCTTCAGCAGTTATCAACCCAAAGCTAATTTTGTTTTTTTGTTTTTTTTGTTTTGAGACAGAGTCTCACTCTGTTGCCTGGGCTAGAGTGCCGTGGCATCAGCCTAGCTCACAGCAACCTCAAACTCCTGGGCTCAAGTGATCCTTCTGCCTCAGCCTCCCGAGTAGCTGGGACTACAGGCATGCGCCACCATGTCCGACTAACTTTTTCTATATATTTTTAGTTGGCCAATTAATTTCTTTCTATTTTTAGTAGAGATGGGGGTCTCGCTCTTGCTCTGGCTAGTTTCGAACTCCTGACCTTGAGTGATCCTCCGCCTCAGCCTCCCAGAGTGCTAAGATTACAGGCGCGGGCACCCTAGTTCGTTTCATACTTGAACTATGCCTTTGTTATTTAGTATTATTTGTTCTTCCTGAAGTTTCTTGTTGCCTCTTGTTGTTAGAAAGAATGTTTGTTTTCCTTAGAATCCATCACGTTCTTCCTGAATGCTATTCTAATGTGGATAGTTACTTACTAAGTAGACTATGACAGCCTTGTTCAGACTATGACAGCCTTGTGGAGTTTCTAGCTGTCTTTTTTCTCTTTTATTGCATTTTCTACCATTATCACATCCTTATTTTTTTCCCAAATTTTCAATTAATATTTCTTATTGTATTATAACCTCTTTTGTTCTGGAGACCTCTCTCCCAGAAGCCCTAATCTGTTTCAGGATGAATTGATTAATGTGTTCTAATACAGAACTGTCACCATAGGATTTTCTTCCCCTATTTGTCATGCTTGGATTTACTTTTTTTCCTAACATCTACATCTTCATTTTTATTCTTCATCTTTCATACCCTTTTTGCTGGACCCATCGTAGAGTTATATAGTATAACTCTAAGAAATAGTATAGGGAGGCAAAATCTCTGATTCTTGTTTATCTGAAAATGTCTCTGTTCTCCCCTAATGCTCGATTCATAGATTGGTTGTATGTAGGGTTCTAGATTAAATGTCCTCTTACTGCAGAACTTTGTCTTCTGGCATCCAGTGTTGTGGATGAGCATCTGATGCTAATTTGATTTTTATTCCTTATTGTGCTCATTGCAAAGGTTCATGTATTAACTTTGCTCTGGGGGATTTTGTTGGATTGTATTTTTGATAATAACACACTGTTTTCTCTTTCTGGCATTCCTATTGGATATTGCATTTCTTAGATTGATCCTCTGTGTCTTTGATATGTTGTCGTAGAATTCCCATCACTTTGTCTTTTTGTTCCATATTCCAGGAGATCACCTCAACTTTATCTTCTAACCTGTTGAATGTTTTCATTTTAGTTCTCATGTTTTAACTTCCAAGGACTTTTGCTTGTTTCAAGTGCCTTTCTGTTTCCTTAATTATGAGTGCTTCCTTTAGAGCCCAGCTGTCTGTTTCTCTGGGTCTTTCTTGAACATGCTGCAGGCCTTTTCTCAGATGTCTGGTGATCGAGCCTTGGTTGTCCATTCATATTTAAGGAGGAGTCAGGGAGAGGTTGAATGAAAGCTCTGGTCCTAGGTTGGAGCTTCAATTTAGGGTAAGTGGACAAAGAGCTAGTCTTCAGGCTCCAGGCCTCCGAAATGCCAGGATATACAGAACTTCACTGTGGACGTAGTCTCACTAGCTGCTATAATTCTGCACAGATAGTTTTTTTCAATTGCTTAAGAGAAAAAACCCTTTTCCCCTTGCCTAAAGAGGGTAAACAGTTTCCAGGAGTGCTTTAGGTAAGAAAGGGTTGGTAAACCATGACCAGGCCTATTTTGTAAATCAAGTTTTACTAGAACACAGCCATACCCAGTCAGCTACATATTGTGTGTAGCTGTATACTTGTGATGGTGTGACAGAGTGTGTGGACCCACATGTCTAAAATATTTACTATCTGATCTTAAAGAAAAGTTTTCAGATCCTTGGAGGATGGGAGAAATGAGGATGGAATTTGTTCTTCTACATACAGACCTTTTGTTAATCCCTCTGTTTCAGTCCCATTTCTCATTCCCAACCTTTAGTGAACCGTCCATTCCTAGTCTGTCGCGTTTTCTGGGTTCCATTGGAAGGACCACCTCTTTGGCCATTGCCATATACAGCTACTATCCTGACCTCTACCACTGGCGATTAGCTTTCTCTAGACTTTTAACTTGAGTTTTAGTGTCATCTTTTCCAGGCTTTCACTTAATCCAGGTTCAAAATGACACACATTTTAAATTTTCACTACATTTACATAAGTGTAAACAAAGTAACTTGTATTTTCTGACTAAAGCAAGCGGCTAAGAGAGGCCAGTGTGACTGACTGGAGTGAGCAGAATGCCAGAGCAGTTATTCATTTGCGGAAGTCATGTCTGACTTCAGACAACACTGACAGCAAGAGGCTATCTAATCTTTTCCTTTGAAGTTCAGCCAGTAAGCAGCTATTTCTGATTCTTTCCATTTTGTTGCAATTTATTTTATTGTAATAATCATGCTATTAGAATTCTTTTAGAAAGCTGACATATATAAATTTTCCACATTGGTTCAGATTTAAAAATTTTATTTTTGTGACATTATTTATTTAGCCCTGCTTTTGAATCCTCAGATCTTTAAAAAAAATTTAGCAGTAGCCCCTTTGACCATGTGGAGGGACATGTAGCTATATGTTAGATCATACTATTCAAAAACATTTTCTGCAGAACTTGTATTCTGTTGGATTTCTGGTACATAATCATAGCAAATCTGACTCTGAGGTTTTTATTAACATTTATCATCTATTTGGCTTCAACTTACATCTTTTCACTATAGTGCCAGATAGTGTCAACCTATAACCCAGAAGACCTTTTAAACTGAAATTTTTAATTATAATTCAAATGGATAGGGGTCAAAGAGCAGCTACTCTTTCATTAATAACTTTTATTTTTTCTTTTATTACAAAAGTCCTCACCAGTTCTGTGATTTGTGGCTTTAAAACATTAATAAATGTTCTTTTGTGTTAACTCTGTATTTTTTAATTTAAAAAATGTAGGATGTGCCAATAAGTAAAAATGAAGAGGCTATTACTTATAATCTCACCAAACTATAACATTTGACACATATTCTACCAGTCTTTTCTTCTGTTCTCTTTTCTCTAACACATATATGTATGAAGGCTATCTGGAAAGTATCCAGCTATGTAATATGAAAAATATATCAACAATGGCTGGATACTTTCTGGACATCCCAGAAAGTATTATATCCCAGAAATATTAATATATTAATATTTGTAAAGTAGTATTGAACTCTTCCTCTACTCTTCCTGAAAAATCCAGTCCACAAGCCATTAGGTGGGGTCAGGCGTCTTCAGCAGAAGGGCAGGGTGTGGTGGCCCAAGCTGAGCTGGCTGCCAGAGCACAAACAGGGTGGGAAGTGGGTGCACATAGGCGGGCAGCCCAGCACAGGCTGTCAGATCTTGAGCAGGGTGAGGAGGAGATCGTGCAGCTGGAGTTGGGATTTGGGGAGGAGGCAGCTCTAAGTGGGATGTTGGAGTGTGAAGAGTGGGAAGAGGCTGTCCAAATGACAGGGAGTGGGGAAGCAGTGGTGGCAGCAGCTCCACCAAGAGGTCCCAAGAACAGCTATACCCCCAAAACAAAGAGCACACCTAACACCTGGGTTATGGGGCATTAGGTTGTCAAATTTCAAATGTTTCAGGAAAAAAATTGTTACAACTATATACTTGTAACTTTTCTGTAAATTTGAGAACATATGTAAAAATAGTAACATCAGAGAACAAATAGAGATTGTTCATTCCAAAATGTACTTGATAGTGGCACAGGAACATGTCATCTGACAGAGGACTATGAAATTTATGGATGGCTCAGCAAGGAAAACAAGAGCTAACCTAAAAATATCTATAATTTTTTTAAAATATGAAATTGTGTTAAAATATATTTTGTGTACAGAATCTTATATTAAAATATATTTAGTGTACAAAATAATTTAGTTAACACTGTATAGAGATCACTGAAAATAATTATGAGTATTTCAATCATTCTTAAACTTAGATTTGCGTAAGTGAAGACTTCATTATTATTGGGAAAAAAAATTAGGGTTCAAATATTCAACACATTTATCGAGTACATACTATGTGCCAAGCATTGTGCTAGATAAAAATAGGAAACAAGATAGACAATGGCCCCTGTCCTCATGTGGTAGACACACACACAAATAACCAACTAAATGGGTATATATAAAATGTATATTATATTTTGTAACTTTAACCTGATATGTTGGTGACTATTTTCCCATGACATTTAAAATGTTTCAGAGGGTACTCATGAAGAAAGCAAGACTATCTCAATTTAAATCGTTATTTATTTATTTATTTTTTAGAGACAGGATCTTTCTGTATTGGCCAGGCTGGACTTCAACTCCTGGGCTCAAGCAGTCCTCCCACCTCAACCTCCCAAGTAGCTGGGACTACAGGCATGCACCACTGCACCCAGCTAGACTGTCTCAGTTTAGAGTGGCACTCTATGAAAGTCAGTGAAGGACTCTTAATGTTTAGAACATATATCAGATATTGAAAAAACAAAATTTTACAACCTGAGTCTCTCTCTGATAACATCTTCAGAGCAAAAAGTTACTATTTTATTTGACATATAATTATTTCTCCAAACATTGGACATTAGTACAAAATTATTACAAAAAATTCATTCCAAAGCCAATTTTAAGTAATCTGGGGGTTTTCTGGAGCCCATTTTCTCTCTCTGTCATTGCCATGTATGATTATGTGTTGAGAATGTATGATGTGTACAAATGGAAAACTAGATAGAACCAAGCTAAAATATCCTTTTAACTTGTTCCAATCTTAGCAAGATAAAATTTTGAGAATTTCATTCTCAAATTTTAATAAGCATCAGAATCACCTGAAAGACTTGTCAGTTCAGATTTCTGGGCCCCATGCCAAGAGTTTCTGGTTCAGTAGGTTTGGGATGAGGCCAGAGAATTTTCTTTTCAAACGAGTTGCCAGATGATGCTAATTCTCCTAGTCTAAGGCCCATCACCACTGCATTAGGCTATCTGGTTGAAGACACTTGCTTAAGGTCCTATGAACCCCTTTCTCAAGACTCAGGAGACCTAACCTTAAATTTGAGTAACTCTAGCTTACTGTTTCTGGTAACTTGATGTCATGGATAGTTTCTTCTTGGAGTCAGAGACCCTGATTTCTTGGTTTTATTTTATTCATACAGGATTAATGCAGTATCGAACGGACAAGTCCGAGGTGATAGTTACAGTGAAGGTTGTCTGGGTCAAACAGGTAAACAGGTGCAAACAGCATCTTACTATACATGTTTGCTTCCTTAAAATGAGAATTATATATGGAAGACCACTTGTCTAAATCCTTCAGATCAGGGATAGGATGGAGTTGTGTCTAGAGGAGAAGTTATAGGTTCCAAGACATAAAGTAAAATTGGTGTTTGGTCAAAGTTGACTGTATAGTGCAGAATACACAGGTTTAAGTATATAATCCTGTGCAATAATAGATATTAATGTAAATGTATATAGGATACGAGTGCAAAATAGAGTTTGTAGTATTTTATATCACTTATTTCTTCACTTTTTTGCCAACCTTGTTTGGTTGAATTAGCATTTTGAAATAGTTTAGAATCAGAGCAGTGGTGTTTTTTTAAATTGTGGTAAAATACACATAAAATTCTTAGCCATTTTAACCATGTTTACATGTACAGTTCAGTATTAAGAATGGATTAAGTACATTCATAATCTCCAGAACTCTTTTCACCTTGCAAATAGTGAATAGAATCAGAGAGTTGGTGCTTGGGCTCACCCAGGCCTTACTTTCTCTACTGGGGACTCTTATCCCCTGGACTCCATGGCTATGTACCTGAGGTAGGCAGAATACAGGTGTATGTGGCACAACTTCTTGCAGAGTCCGGTTTACTCAGAGATTTGAGGAGACAGGTATTTATTAAGCAATTTAAATGATAAACTTAAATATCACATTCATACAAATACAAACCTGGCTATTGGCAAATTTCAGGTGACTTTTTTTTTTAGTGAAACAGGAAAAAAAACACCATAGCCTTGTAAACTCTGAAAGAGGGGATGAATGTTAGCAGTTAGTGTTATAATAATAGCTAGAGCCAATAATAGCTAGAGCTAAGATTAGAATATGGCTATCACATCTCTAAATAAAATTTTGTTAGCTTGCACAGCTTTGGGGGTCCGAAGTCAGATATACTTGTTTTAATATCACATCTACTAGTAATAGATTATTATTTTGGAACTATTGTTTTATGTTTTGGGAATGAACTTAGAAATTAATATATATAACATTGTATTTGCTGTGCTTTATTGAGTTAAGTAGTGTTTTTATTAAAATGTATTTGTGCTAATTAAAGAAAGAGACCTTATCTCAGAATTCACCTTAGTCTATCTAATGACTCCATTTATTATGTATAGCAAATCTTCATGAATATATTAATATTAATGTGATTTAAAAGTTGGTTGTCCCCCTCTGTTAACGTAATTTTAATGCCACTTACCTAAGTGCCAGCCACAGTAAATTTGAATTTGCTTTGCTGCCTGACCTCCCTGAAAGTGAAATATGGTAGCTTTGAGATTCATATATCACTGAATATGAATTTTTGTAAGTATATATATGTTGTTTGAAAGTGTACTTAAACTTTGGGGCACAGTTTCTAAAACTAAGTGGAGAATGAACCTCTAAATTTGGTAAAATATATTTTATGAGATGTTTTATAGGAAGGTTTAATAAAGTTTTTCTCAGTGTAGGTAGTTTGGGAAAATGAATGTATGCACTTAGAATGTGCAGACCAATAAATAGTAAATCTTTGAAAAAGGAATACACCGACTAATCAAGAAGAAAAAAGGCCAACATCTGTACTAATGAAAGGTCCTTAACACATCTTCCACTGTTCTTGTTGTAGACTTTAATGGCAGCTGCACATTTTTTTCTGTTTGGACTTTTGTTTTCTTTTTGAAAGTTAATTGTACTAACTGCTGCCATATGAGAAACAATTCTGGTAAAATGTTGTTTCTTTTAAGGTGCTCGTATTTGGCTGTTCATTGGTTTCATGTTGGCCTTTGGATCTCTGATTGCATCTATGTGGATTCTCTTTGGAGGTTATGTTGCTAAAGGTAAGAGAAAACACAGGGTACAGTTTACTAAAGCAATGCTAGACTCTCATGTGTGTTGTCACCTTGTGCTCAAACCAACCATAATTACCAGAAAAATCAATCATGCTAGGCAGGAAAACTGCTATTTGCCAGTATATCTTAAACTAAATGTTTTGAGGTAATAATAAACCTCTAAATATTACAATTATTTACAGAAAAAGCCATAGTATACCCTGGAATTGCTGTATTTTTCCAGAATGCTTTCATCTTTTTTGGGTAAGTCTATTTTGCGTTATTCATCTTATCTTTTTTTTAATAATAGCTGCTTTTATGTGATTTAGTATATTTAGTTGCTTAATTTACCCCTGTCCAATGCTGCTCCTCCATGTTATTTTCATAAAATACGAAGAATGAGGTTGAGAAGGGTATTTTTGATACATGGGTTGGTTTGCCGCCAACCTTGGGAACATACATTAATTTTTAAGATTGCTACCACGCCCCCTTTAATGAATGTAACTATGATTCATGTAGATTTAGTTACATAACACTGACAATGTTTATTTTAAATCTAGATCTCTAACAGTTTTTTTAATGAAAGGCTGTCTAAAACCATTTCTGCTTAAATTTTGGTTTCTGGTATGTTTTATAGTTCTTCTATCCTTGGTGTCATTAGAATTTGTGAGTGAGATTTGAGGTGTGGAGGAAAAATCCGGACATTTTTTATCCTGCTGATGCGATTACTAAAGCCCCTAAAAGCCCCAGTACTTTTACTAACAATCTTCTCAGGTGTTCATTATTTTCTAGAGACTTAAGGTCTCTCCTTTCTTCTACCCCTACTGTTCCCCAAACAAAAAAATAAAAAGGAAAAAAGCCACAGCAAAACAACTCTCTATCCTTGCATCAGGAGTTCTTAAGCTTTATTGCGTAGGTAGGCTTCTGAAGAGGAGGAATCACCAGACATTTCCACGTGCGAGAAATTGGTGTTCCTGCTTGTTTCTGGGAAGAGATAGTCTGTGGCTTTCATCAGATTTTTCAGAGAAGTTCTTAATCCAAAAAAGGTTAAGAAACTGCTGTATATTATAGGACTTCTTCCCTATCCCTTCCCACCCACTTCCAAAAAAGAAACAAAAGCCCCATATCTACTTGAACCATTTTTTTCTTTCCTTTTTTCTTCTTCTTTTTTCTCTTTTTTCTTTTCTTTTTCTTTTTTCGAGACAGGGTCTTGCTGTGTCTCCCAGGCTAGAGTGCAGTGGCATCATCATAGCTCAATGCAACCTCAAACTCCTAGGCTGAAGGGATCCTCCTGCATTAGCCTCTGGAATAGCTGGGATTACAGGTGCACACCAACATACCCGGCTGATTTTTCTATATTTTTTTGTAGAGACAGGGTCTCACCCTTGCTCAGGCTAATCTTGAACTCCTGTCCTAAAGCAATCCTCCTACCCTGGCCTACCAAAGTGCTAGGATTACAGACATAAGCCACTGCACCTGGCCTTCTTCCCCTCCTTTAAAAAAAAAATAGATTGTAACACTGCACTTAAAAGATACAAAGTGAGTAAACCTCTCCCCACTTCTGATATAAAATTTGAGTATATGTTATTTTGTTGGATAATGTAGCATGAGTTTATGAGAGGGAGAGTATAATAGTTAGGATTTCTTTTTCTTTCAAGTTGCAGTGCTGAGGTTTGAGCATCTTTAAAGAAGGACCAGGCATCCCTCAGCTCTAGTACCTCCACAGTACCCCACAAATTCAGCCAAAGGAAAGTAGTGTCACAAGGTCAGAGGCAGGGGGTAAGAGAAGCTGCAGGATGGAGTGGTGGGAAGAGGATTTACTCCGAACTGGCCAGTGAAGGGCAAAGAGCAGCCTTCTTTATTTTCATCATTGCCTGCTCTAGCAAGGATAAAGGATAAAGTAAGTTCCACTTGGAGGTTCTGCTTTTGGCAGAAAAGGTAATATGTTACAGCAGAGAGGAATAGAGAATTGAGAGAGGAAGATTTGTGGGCAAATTTTATGTCTTCCAATGAAAGGGAGAACTATAACTTCATACAGTACTTAAACCACATTTCATAAAACCTTGGAAACTGATCATTGACTTGCCATTATTGCACTTACAATAAATTGCTTTTATATGCAACAAGTTTGGTTAATTTCTCATTTGTTACTGTTATACCTATTAAATCTAAAAACTAGGTTTTGTGAGAATACTAATCTTGAAAAAATAATCTTGGACTGACTATAAACAAATTGAAATTAAATTTAACTAATGGACACTTATCAGAATAGTTGTAGCAGATTGCCTACTATTCTGTTTTATAACAGAATGGTACTCAGCAACAGCTTAGAAATTACTATTTTAGAAACTGGAATAGACAGGTGACCACCTGACAGTGTAGGCGAGACTGGCTCTTGCCCAAGAAACTCTTCAGATTACAGTTCGCATCTGTCGACTAGTGTTCTGAAGTTACTGTGTCTCTTTGAAGCTATCTGAAGAGTAGAGTCTTCTAATAACCAGCTTCAGTTTTTCTTTTTTATAGTAGTGGGTCTGCTATTAACTAGAAGAGCAGAGATCAAATCACTTTTTGGAGGTTTATTAAATCCTTTATAGGGAGAAATTAATACACTTCCAAGAAGGGGATACCAGACTACTTCCTCGTTCCATTTTTGTTTTCATTAAAAAAAACACCACTGAAGCATTTACCTTATGAAGCCATTTTAAATTGATCATTATAACTGTGGACTTGAATATGCACTGGTAATTGGAAAACAGACAAGACAACAAATAAAAAACAGTGTATGCCTTTGAAGTGTCTGTCTTCAGTTTCTGCTTCACACTCACCCCCTGCATCCAAGCCCTGTTGAATCTGCCTCTGGATGGTCTGAAACTTGTTCTCTTTTTGTTCATTGCCATTGTTTATGTTCACTCATCATCCATTGCCTGAGCAGTTCTCATCCCTAATTCATTTCTCCTTCTGCCTCTGGTCTCATCCCCTTTCTTTCTTTCTTTGTGGTGTTTTTTTTTCTTTTTGTGTTTTTTTGTTTGTTTGAGGTAGAGTCTTGCGCTATCAACCTGGCTGGAGTGCAGTAGTGTGATCATAGCTCACTGCAGCCTCCGCTCCTGGGCTCAAGTGATCGTCCTGCCTCAGCCTCCCAAGTAATTGGGACTACAGGCATGTGCTACAACACTCAGCTGATTTTTCTGTTTTTAGTAGAGAATGGGGTCTTGCTGTTGCTCAGGCTGGTCTTGAACTCCTAAGCTCAGCCTCAGGAGACTCTCGCCTCAGCCTCCCAGAGTGCTAAGATTACAGGTGTGAGCCACTTGGCTCAGCCCCAGCTATTTTGTTTTTGTAGAGATGGGGACTGAGTCCTGCTATGTTGCCCAGGCTGGTCTCAAAACCTGGCCTCAAGGGATTCTCCTGCCTCAGCCTCCCACAGTTCTGGGATTACAGGAGGGAGCCACCACTCCTGGCCCACATCCTCTTTCTGACAGTTTTCCTGCTGTTAGTTTTCCTTCTAAAACAAAACTCTAATCCTATCATTGCCTGTCTTCAAATCTTTCAAAACTCTGAGCTGTCCACAGAAGAGATTAAAACAGGTGGCCATTCAGCCAAACTCTGCCCACAGTTCTGTTTTATTTAGTCTATACAGTATTTTCTGTTTTATTGAGCCAACATTTAAAAGCCAAGAGATTTGACCTAAAAATACGAATTTGGCTGAAAAAACTGAAAGATCTGACAACCTCAGGCCCCTCACATCAACAGTGAGCTGGAGCTGAATGGGGGCTGCATCTCTGCGTGGCCCCATTTCATTCACTGCCTGGGACTGAGTGCCAGCTGCCCCTGGCTAGAGCACGCAGGCTCTTAACTCGCTGAGGCACTCATGGGTGATTTGCCACCCATGGGTGATTTGTCCTGAAGCCTGGCTGCCTGCATTGCCTGTCTCCCTCATCTCTTGAACTGTAATCTAGCCCTGCTGGACTCTTCCCTGTTCTACTAAACTTCAGGTAGCTTTTTTTATGCATATAATTGCTTTGTTGCTTCTCTTAAGCCTCAAGGACAACTCTAGGTACTCCGTCACCTCCGTCTCCTGGGCTTTTCCTAGAGCCCCTTGGTTTTTTATGCCTCTTTGCTCTTTGATTTACTGCTTCTACTCCCTGAAACTTCTTCCTTCATCATCCCACTACCTCTTTTTTTTTTTTTTTTTTTTTTATTTTGAGACAGAGTCTCACTCTGTTGCCCAGGCTGTAGAGTGCCGTGGCGTCAGCCTAGCTCACAGCAACCTCAAACTCCTGAGCTAAAGCAATCCTTCTGCCTCAGCCTCCCGAGTAGCTGGGACTACAGGCATGCGCCACCATGCCTGGCTAATTTTTTACATATATTTTTAGTTGTCCAATTAATCTCTTTCTATTTTATAGTATAGACGGGGTCTCGCTCTTACTCAGGCTGGTCTTGAACTCTTGACCTTGAGCTATCTGCCCGCCTCGGCCTCCCAGAGTGCTAGGATTACAGGAATGAGCCACTGTGCCCGGCCTGTCCCACCAGCTTTTTAGCTCATTTCTACTCACCATGCATTTTCTCCTCTGGTAAAATCTGATGTCATTCACCACACATGCCATACTATTTCCCAGATCTAAGATTGTAAATAAATCTCATCTTTCCACCTAGAGAAGCCTTCTCCCAGATATTTGCATTTTCATCAGCTAATTATATTCTAGGGGATAGTTCAATCATCATCTATTCTAGTGTTACATTTCCCTCTTCTGAATGTCCAGGGCATTTTATCTGAACATCTTTTGTTTGTTTTTAATGACAGTTCAAGCTGGCATAATATTTGTTTAGATATATGTCTTGCTCCAAAGGCAGAATCAGCACCAAACACAACTGTATATTATCTTCATCTCTTCTTAAACCACTGTAAGTTCTCATAATATGTACTCTGATAGTCACTTATGAATATATTATCCATAAATATATCATAACATTTGATGGACCTGGTGCTGAATTCTACTCTTTACATCTGTAGCAGTGTAACCACAGGTTATGTATTTGTTTTTTCTATGTTATTTCCTCAGAAAAGATATGAAAATGTGTGAATGGGAGAAATGAGTTATATAATGTAATTACACAGTCTGGAATGCAATAAACACTTAATAACTGTAAATTTTTTACATTTAAGTTCTCAATATAGATTTGAGGATACTAGGATATAATGGATCAGAATCCCTTCCCTTCCTGTTGTACATTTTGCCTAAATAACATTCTTGTTTATTGATTTGTTTTTAAATTTTTCTCATACTCTAGCATTTGCCTCTTTCAGTTTCAAAAAAAAAGTCTCTGAAGTTTTTCTCTTTGTCCAGTCTGACCAATATTTTGAAGGATAATTCAGAAAATATAGGTCTATGACATTTTCCTTAAGTAAAACAGCAAATGCAGCTTTCAAAAAAGAAAAAGAAAACTGCAAATTGTCTAAGAGGGCAGCAGCATAAAGATAGTCTGCTGCAGAGTTTCATGTGTATCTATAAACTTTTGCACAAGGCTTTAGAAAGATTAAGACAATGGCTGCTCTGCTAAGAATATTGTGTTCCAAAGGAATTATGTTCATGAAATATCTCTAAATTCCTTCCAAAGAGCATTACAAAACACTGGCAAACTTTTTGTACAACTAGAATTTACAAATCAATAGTGAGAGGCAATCATCCGGTGATGTGTACTCTGTGATTTATAATTCTGGGCACTAAATGAAGCCCATGATGTTAAAGCCCTTCATCCTTTGTCCTTCTTACCCAGTTCTTCCTGTTCCCTTCTTGAGCCTCTGACAGGCTTTCAGACGAGGAATGAACTCTGGTAAAGCTACAGCTACATTCATTTCAATCTCAGTTTGTCAACTGCATTTCAGCATCTTCTGCAGTTCCAGAACTCTCTATAAAATGTTGATTGTTGGTTGTTCTTTCACATTTTAGTGGTTGTTGTGACCATACGTTATCTGAGGAAGCATTTCTCAACCAAGCATTATATCAAAGGTATCTTTATGCACAATACAAGCTTTCAAAATAGGGCTTCGTCAACCCTTCAAGGACATCAAGAGCCAGCAGATGAGCCCCTCTACAGAGTAAGCCTCCACTACAGTAAGCCTGTGAACATACAGATTAGAGAAGATTTAATGGAAAATGGCAATTTGACAGAAAACTGTCCAGCCTGGGAGGAAAACCCTCCTTAAAAAGTCATAACTTTTCAACCAAATTTGTCCCAACTTCTTTCCTACTTTTTCAATAGAAGCTTCTTAGTGTTTATTCTTAAATACCACCAGTTAAGGAAACCCCTAAGTATTGTAAATCCTAATGTTGATTAATTTAAAGTTATTTATAGAATATAAGCTTTCATTATTTTTTGTGTTCAGTTAGACTGGTTCTGGCCCTCTTCATTTATTACCTGGATTGCTGTAACTGCTTCCTAGTTGGTTTCCCTGTCTCTCCTCTTACACACTCTAAACTTCTTTCACAGTGATATTCCTAAAAGGCAAATTTCACCAGAAATTCCTTTTTTTTTTTAGTTTGGATAGAAAGTAGGATTCATTGTGGACACGAATGAGGGGACAGCACAGTGGAAGCCCTCATGAGTGCAGGGCCCGTCACTTGTCCAGGGGGCCATGATTGGGCATGTATTTGACCCCATAGCTATCTAGGATGAGCTGCTTCTCAGCCATGTCTTCAAATTCATCCATATTAAACTTGGCAAAGCCCCACTTCTTTGTGATATGAATCTTTTGGCGGCCAGAGAACTCGAACTTGGCCCTGCGTCGGGCCTCAATAGCACACTCATTGTTCTGCAGCTTGGTGCAGATGGACATGACGACTTGGCCGATGTGAACCCTGGCCACCATGCCCTGGGGATTTCCAAAGGCACCGCACATACCTGCCTGGAGCCTTGATTGGGGACAGCACAAAGTCTGACAAATGAACATGCATTGGAAGGGACTGTCTCCCAGGTCCCTCCCATACTAGCAGCAGGCTGCAAACACTACTCAAGAGGCTGCTGTTTGCAGCCATTGCACACCAGGCCCCCATAAGGAAAGGAGCAGAGTAGGCTTAATTGGCTGCAGGAGGAATTCCTTACTTTACGTCATTTAATAGCTACTGACTGTCATCAGAATAAAACCTTTACCAGGTTGTCCTAAGTCATTTGGGACCTGACACCTATTCTTTGTCCTTTCCAATTTCAATATTTTCCCCACAAGCATACCTACCCTCACAAATACTTTCAGTCTGCAGAAAGCTCTACCACCTTTGTCTCCCTTGATTTTGTGATTGGTATTCACCCTGGTTAGCATGTCCTTGCTTTTTATGCCTGGGTATCCTTCTTACTTAATCCTCGTGATTCTTCTCATGTGATACCTCCAGTAAGTATTCCTTGATCCTCCCAAGCATTCAATATATGAACATTGTGCCACTGCTGTAAGGGTATGTAAATCAGATTCATGCTTTTATTTACCTAATGTAGTCTTACTTAAGGGTTTGAGCTGTTTTTAATAATTTCAATTTAGTTTCTTGCTTCCACCTCTTCAAATCCGTTAAAACCACAGTGATAAAAGTTTTCTTTTTTGTATCTTTGTTCAAGACTTGTCTGTTTATCAGTTATGAAAAAACTTTGAAGATCTGCTATTTCCATCCAAACAGAAATCAAAAGGTACCAACATCATTATCATCATAATTGATTATCAGAATGTAGTCATAAAAAGACCAACTGACCTCAAATTGGTCCTGTCACTTGATAAATTAAATGAAATAGAAACTTTCTGGCTTAGGAAGAGTTTAATACACCATGGGCATTGTTATTAATACAATCAGTATACATGAATTGATTCTCACATTAATAACTTTAGGTAGTTAATATTTTCTCCACTTTATAGATGAAGTATAGAGTGTTTAATTAACTTGCCAAAAAGTATTACAAGACGAGTAAATGTGAAGCCAATATATAGAAGCAGGCAGTTTCTTTACATTGTACCATCTTGAATTTTAAGATTTTTTTCCATAATGAGAAATTGTTGATAATAAATCCTGAAAATCGTAAAACACATACCCAAATAATATTAGTAAGAAATATATTAACAGTACAAAATAACTCTGTATTTTCTAAAATTATCTTGAAAGTGATCAAGGTAAACCAATGAGTTGACTGTTAATTCTTAAGAGTTGAAAGTGCAAATAATACTTTCCTATACCCATATTATAATATTTAGAAATATTTAGAAGCCTATTGATTATATGTAATTTAGATGTGAGAATTTGGATAATAAACAATTTTTGTTTTCTCCTGTCAACATATAATATTGGACATCTATGAGAGTTCAGTGGACATATCCAAACAGAGTTGTAGCTATTGATACTCAATGATCTTTTAGAGGGATTTATGTCTGGAGTGCAGATGTGAACTAAATGATTTTACATTCTCTTCTGAATATGTTATGATTCTGCCATGCTTCACTATTTGATTAAAAGATCTTCCTAAAAGAATATGCCCTGCGCTTAAAAGAGCAAGCGCTTGCAACAAATTGCCGGTGATAGCACCCAAAAGCTCCCAATACTCGCCTTCAAGCTAATGTGCAGATTCAGTTCCTTAGGAGATTTTCACTGTCCAGTTCCAAAGCCCACCAACTTTAATTTGCACAATGAAAAATTTGTTCCCTGCAAAGCCTTTCCGACTGGCAGATCTCATTGGTGAATTATCAGATGTTATACAAGGGAAAGCTTGCCAAGAAACGACAAGACATAAAATTGATAAGAGATGTGCCTCTGTATGGAGCTCAGTTTTCTCCCCGGCATTAATTATAAAATTGAAAAGAAAAGAAGGAAGGAAGAGAGACAGGGAGGAAGAAAGAAATTAACTTTAAAGTTTTCATTAACTTTAAAACCTTAGTTTGCAAACTGGCCAACTTGAAAATTTTGCATTCCCCTTGCAATTTGATCACTTTAAAAGTGCTGATAGCCAGACTTTTAAAAACTATTTTAGACCTGTCTGTCTGACTATTAAACTTAGCAGGTATTTGAGATCCATCGATCATGTACAGTAAAACTTCCTTTTACTTTTTAATTTCTGAAAAGTTTTCTCATTTAGTGTCAAATCAGAAAAATTTTTCTCTCAGGCTCCTAAGCAAGCTGGTTCAGGATCTGAAATTCAGATGTAATAAGTAGACATGCCTGAACATAGCCTTGAAAGTTTTGGTTCTCCCAACTATCATGTGGAAGAGAGTGCTAAGGAGGGCTACTCACGCCTAGCAATGATGCAGTGGCAGTGTGACTATGGTAACAAAACGACTGATGATGGGAATGGTCAGCAGCAGCCTGGAGAAATAGGACATCAATGGCCAAAAGTCTTCTTTTCCGGCTGGGCGTGGTGGCTCACGCCTGTAATCCTAGCACTCTGGGAGGCCGAGGCGGGCGGATCGCTCAAGGTCAGGAGTTCGAAACCAGCTTGAGCAAGAGTGAGACCCCGTCTCTACTATAAATAGAAAGAAATTAATTGGACAACTAAAAATATATAGAAAAAATTAGCCGGGCATGGTGACGCATGCCTGTAGTACCAGCTACTCGGGAGGCTGAGGCAGAAGGATTGCTTGAGCCCAGGAGTTTGAGGTTGCTGTGAGCTAGGCTGATGCCATGGCACTCACTCTAGCCTGGGAAACAGAGTAAGACTCTGTCTCAAAAAAAAAAAAAGTCTTCTTTTCCAGTTTCATCAAAATTCTTACAATGCGATGATTGCTTCCTAGGTTCAAAGCATGAGCTTGTAGGCTTATGTTCATTGTCATGACTACTTCATAGCTTTAGAAAGCTTTATAATATTTACAGTGAATAATCTTGTTTTGCTTCTCATGTGTAATTTATGCTTCCATAATTCTATTTTTTTCATTATCTTAATATTTTTAGCCTCAACAAATAAACAGATTTGGTATTATAAACAAATAGGATATTCTACAAGTGTCTATTTCGAACTGTGGCTATTGAGCTGTGGCTCATTGATACTATGGACAATTGTCCTTGATTAATTTTCTAAAAAAGATTGACTTACAGTTTCACAGTAATCAATGGCTATATTCATTGAATCAATTACCTACATTTTCTTTCTCTTCTGACAATGCCTCTATGTCAAGAAAAATATGGCTTAGAAAGATATGGTATTAAGCTAGATTTGATGTGAATTTATGAAAGAGATAAAAAGAGGTAGAGAGTAATTTCAAAAGTGTTTAAAAAGCAATGTTTGTATACTGAATAATCTATTATTTATTTTCAGGTTCTGGAGTTGAATGCCTAAACATAGAATAGAATGCTCTTAAGTCATTGCATTTCAAGATGCTTTGCCATTTACACTATTTGGTCTATGTGTATTTATTTAAAACACATAGTGTATTTTAAATAAAAGCTTAAAAGGCCAGTGTGGTACTAGTGAAATATTAGCCATCTCAGGCATCTACACTAATTGAGCTAATTATTTAGTCATATATATATATATATATATAAAAGACTGAGGTAGAGCCTATACCTGGCTCCATTGCCTGTATCAGTTAACTCCTTCCAGTATTTTCTGAAACCAGACTATATCTAAGCTTCTTAGAGCTTACCATCAGAGATGTAATTAAAGATATGCCTCTCCCAAATTGACAGCCACTAAGGACTTTTGAACCAGCAATTTCAATCTGGAATTTCTGTTGCTCTTGGTATATCCGTGTCACTGGCTAAAATTTTCAATTTAGCTCCATATCCTTATTAGGCATGTTTTGGAATGATTCTGTTCCCCTCCCCAACACACACACACACACACGCACAATAAATCTGCTCCTCCTTCTGCTTGAAATGCCTGCTGAGTGGCCATGTCTGTCTAAATCCTATGATTTCTTAGCCTAGTTGGTAAGATTAAGGTCAGGTAACTAATTCCAAGGCAGTCCATCAAGAGGAGTACAAAATTCTATATTGTGTAGAACCTGGGATAATCAATATCCTCTTTGGAAGGGTGAAATTTGGAAACTGATGTTATTAGTGCCAAGAGAGCTGTGAGCAGCTGAGTTGAACCATCATTTGTGTCTGGGGCTAAGGAAAACCCTTTGAACTATCTGCAGAAGAAGCTGCTTTGTAGGAAGGAAAATGGAAAAGATCTTACATACGTCTGGCGTGTGTTCAATATGTGTAAATTAATGTTCATTAATGATAAGAAGTAAATAGCCAAATTCCAGTGAATTCTCTCCATTGTTACTATTATTTTAAGCCAGAAAAAAAAGGTTTCATTGAAATATAAATTTGGTAATTATTTCAGAAATTACAACTGGAATATGACCCCTCTTTCCACATGTTATCCCTAAGACAGATGGCTTTGGAAACAAAGCAGAAGATGCATAATTAAGACAGAACAGGATGAGATCATACTCTTTCATCATTATTTCTACAGAAGAAACACCAAGAAGACTGTAGCTCAAAGACAATGGAGAGTCATCCACACCTAGAATTGAGGGAAGGTGGAGACAAAAGAAAGACCTACCTATGTTTTCTGATCTGATCATCATATCCATATACATAGGCCTTTCTTTTAAAGCATGAATATCAATCACATTTGCTTTAATGAGCCATATACAAGTAGGAAGAAATTTAAAAATCCTAATGGATATGGACCATCAAGCCAGTGTCATCAATATCACAGGGAAAAAAAAAAGAATAACAACTCCATACAGCAGTTCACCAGTTATATCCCTCTCCTCTGGGAAGGCATGCTGGACATAAAAAAATAAATGATATATAATAGTAATGGCTTCAGTGGAGGCTAGGCCAATGCAATGTACAGCCAATCTAGAATCAGAGATTTAGATCCCCATCCCAGTTCCCTCACTGAAAGTATTTATGTAGAAAACATGATTATACTCAGAATCTCAGTTTTTTCTTTCTTACAGAGGTGGTAGTTACACAGGCCTGACAGGGTTGCTGCAGAATTAAGGAAGATAATGCTTCTGGCCTGTAGTAAGTATACAAAAAAGGTAGCTATTAATATTATCACTTCTAATATTAATATCTATTCCTTTACTTGAGTCTGAGGTGCCTAATGATAGAGCACATGCCTTATTTGTCTTTGTATTTGCAGAAGCACAATGCCTGGAACCAAGTAGACGCTGCATAATTATTTGTTGCTTTTAATAGAACTGCCCCAGACAAAACTAGGACTTAATGTCAGTGAAGCGGGAGTAACAGGCCAGATGGGAGAGGTTTAGGTTTATGAGACCAGGCATGTTGAGGGAATACCAGCCACGCACAAAACAGCAGGCAAGTACAGGAAATTCATACAGACAGATAAGAGAAGCTACTGAGAGCAAACCATTCACAGAAATGGTAAGGAATCAAGTTACATAAATTAGTGAAGACCAGACAGAAGATAGTACATTTCAACAGGGTAGAAAAGCCTAAGCTCTGACAACTGTCAACTGGGAACATAAAGACAAGTAGTGACAGTGCCAGGGAAATCTTTTAGAAGTCAGTATATAGTTGCCAGATAAAATATAGGAAGCCCAGTTAAATTTGAATTTCAGATAAATGATAAATAATTAGTTTAGTAAAAGTATGTCCCAAACAGTACATTATCTGTCTTAATTCTTATAACAACCCTGACAGCATGTGTAAGTACAATATTTTTAAAGAAGAGGAAACTGAGATTCCAAGAATACTCCTATGTAATATTTAGGACATACTTATATAAGAAAATTACTTGTTAATTTTCTGAAATTCAAATTTAACTGGCATTCTGTATTATATTTGCTAATCTAATAATCTTGAATTAGTGTGTGAAGGTTAGAATACCAGGCTAAAGTAGGACCCACATATAGCAGAAAACTGGATTGCTAGGCAAGCCAGTAAGAAACAAGTGACAAAGACAAAGGCCCAGATAGTGGAATTCAAGCTTAGTGTGAAAAACGCTGACACTTAAGGAAGTAATGCTAAAAAGCTCTTCTTGAGTTGCCAATAATTTAATAAGCCTGAGTATGATGGTTGAGCACTTCTTACCTTTATGAATCCAGGATCTCCTATTTCCCCTTAAGTAGAAATTTGAATTAGACCTAACTCCTGAGTCACAGACCAGTCTGAAACCGAATATGGGAAGTACAGGGCCAGGAATCCAATCAGGTTTTCATTTTCCTAAAAAACTTTGTTTTATATTGTATTTAATTCCATAAACTTCCCCAAATCCTTTTAAGACAGAAACTCAGGTCAATCCTAAAAGAAAGAATAAATGAATATGTAAAACCTCCCCAGCCCAAAGCAATTATAGACAACTGAAGTAAGGAATCCAGACACAATCTAGGGAGCAGTTCACTATTCTTCCTATTTTTTTTTTCTGAGGTCCTTCCCTCTGTTACATATTCCCTAGTCTCAATTTTATGCTTCCATATCTATGGAAGGAGGCATGACTACTCTGTTACAAGAGGTGTTCTTCAATTTCCCAAAGCCAACTTCTAAATAAACCTGTAATTCAGGGGCAGAGGACATACACAGCAAGCTATAAAATAGAAAAAAGTATTTTCTGTCTCTTTAAAACTTTTCCCACTATTTTTGGGAACTGTAGCCTGGCCTGCATCCCTAAGGCAGGTTAAGTCCTTTGTTAAAAGAGATAACTGGGCCATCCCAGGCAGTTTTGTCTTTGGCAGAGATGGGACGACTAGAGTAGTTAACCACAGTAACCTAGAACTGAAGGACCTTCCCTTTAATAGCTCTTTATTTCTGCTTATGTTCAGGAAATTTGGATTTTGAGATGGGAAGGTCTACCATTTCTCCTCCTTTTCCAGCAAAGTAATATAAATTTTCTTTCCTTCTCCACAAACTACTTGTTCCCGTTCTTCTGATGTGGCCTTGAGAATAAGTGCCAAACTTTCGAGCTTTCGGTAACACTCTTCCAACATGATAGGAAAAGAATATTAACAGTAGGCACTTGTTAGCACAGCACTCTCTTTAGTTCTTTCCAAGGAGTGACAGTAGAAATTGTGGAGGGGAGGGGAAACTTCCATTTTCCCCTGAAAGTTTGCTGAAAGATCAGACTGCATTTAAGGCAGATTAATAAGAGGATGAGGTTTATTTATCCTGCACATAGGGAGAATCTCAGAGTGATTACCCAATATCACAATGAAGTCCAGAAATTTTTGTACCTTTCTTTTAGATGGGAAAGGGAGATAAGGAATATAGGTAATTTTATTTTATTTTTATGTATATATATATATATATATATATTTTAAGACAGGATCTCACTCTGTTGTCCCAGATAGAGTGCAGAAGCATCATCATAGCTCACTGTAACCTCAAACTCCTGGGCTGGAACAATCCAATCCACCTGCCTCAGCCTCCAGAGTAGCTGGGACTAGTGGCTTTCACCACTATGCTCGGCTAATTTTCCTATTGTTTGTAGAGATGGTGGGTGGGGGGAAGGTTGGGGTGTTTTACTTTTGCTCAGGCTGGTCTTGATCTCCTGACCTCAAGCAATCCTCCTGCCTCAGCCTCCCAAAGTGCTAGGATTATAGGCATGAGCCACCTGCCTGGCCTGTTTAGGGGCAATAAACGGTTTCTAGGAAGGATAAATGGATGGGGGAAACATACTGACTTGTAAATGAATCTCTTTACAAATTAAATTAACTTTGAGAGACAGGTATTATATTTAAAGGGATTTGGGCCAGTTCTGATTGCATTCTTGATCACCTTTCCTGCAAAATAATGAGATACTATGGAGGGGAAGAGAAGTCAATTGTCCTTTTTGATGGGTCAGTCTGTTTTGTGCAGGTAGAGGGAAATCCCCTTGCAAGGGCTTGTTGATCTCTAAGTGCTTTTAATTCAAAATACTTTTTATATCAAAGAGTCAAAATATTTTGGGGTGAAATTTCCTGAGCTCCTTCAAAATAAAGGTAAAATTATGACTATAAAAACTCAGGATCATTTTACTGCTCAAAAGTACAAGTACTAAGCTCATTCAAACACTAAAAGAATGAGAGAAATGCCTGGGTGCTCTGTTCACTTTATGCTTTTTCTCTGTTTTGTTGGTGACTCATTCATTTCTTTTGATTTTTGTTTGAAATACATTGACAGTAGAGGAAGCTCTGATACTGTGTTCCTTTTCAATGTGACAAAGTCACCCAAATTGTTTTCCATGACAAAATTATAGACTAGGAAACCCTGATTCTATCTTTACTATTAGAAAAGAACAGATTAAGTTATAATGTAGACTATGTAAGCAAGAAGAGAAGAGGAGGCATCTGGGGTTTTTGTTGTTGTTGTTTTCATAAAAAATATTTCATATTATTACTACTCAATTACTTAATAAACAATTATCAATATGCCAAGAAGGACCTGATGTAAAATGAGGGTAAATATACTTTTTAACTACCCAAGACTACAAATGACCAAATACCAAACGAGGCCTCTCCACCCTAATCTTCCTAGCATTCGCAAATCATGTTTGCTATGACAGAGTTTTGCTCATATCAGACTCAAAAGTCTCCCTTTTTTAAACATAGAAAAATACAAAATGCATAAAATAAAAGAGTGTTTCTTATTTTATTTCCCAAAGAGCTAAAAGCAGATCTACCAGTCAATATAGCAATCCCACTACTGTGTGTCTACCCCCCCCACCAATAAAACCCAAATCATCGTACCAAAGGATAGCTGCACTTGCATGTTTGTCACAGCATTATTCACAATAGCAAAGTCACGGAATCAACGTAAGTGTCCACCAACGGATGACTGAATAACAAAAACACAGTATGGTTATACCATGGAATACTACTCGGTTATAAAAAGAATGAAATCACATCTTTTGCAGTAACATGGAAGAAACTGGGGGCCATTTTCTTAAGTGAAATAATATAGAAATAGAAAATCATGTATTGCATGTTCTCACTTCTAAGTGGGAGCTAAACAGTGGATACAGACGGACAAACAGGGTATAATAATAGACACTGGAGACACCAAACGGTAGGAGGGTGGGAGTGGGGTACAGGATAAAAAATTGCCTGTTAGATACAATGTACGTTATTCGGGTAAGGAATAAACTTAAATCCCAGACTAAACTACTAAACAATATATTCATTTGTGACAAATCTACACTTGTACCCCATAAATCCATAAAAATTTTAAAACATTGAAAACAACTTAAAAAAAACCCTCATGATGCATTAAAATAAAAATAAATTTGTACAAAATATGATAAGCTTATTTGATGAAACAAATGAATTTTCCCAAAAGATTCATATCATAATCATGTATCTTATTATTTTATAATTTTAAATTAATTTGTAACTATATTTTTAAATTTTATAGTAAAAGGGCTTATTAATTATAGTGGTGGATATATTTTTAATACTGGGAAAAATAGATGAGTGGGAAAAATTAGAAAATTATTTCAGATAGGGAGAATTTAATAGAATATCATTATAGAAAATATAGAATACTCTCCAAATTTAAAAAGATCAGCATTTCTGATTGTCCGTGGCAGAAGAGTATATTTTAAGGTGTAGAAAAAAAGCATGAGTCAGACACATAACAGGCTATTTGAGAGGATTAGATGTTTGGACTGGAAGATACATGAAAAACAGTAAAAAGATTGTAACCGAAGTTTAAGTAAAATCCTTGTTTTGCTATTCAGAACTTGATTACTTTACCTTTTCAGCTAAACCTTCTTTCTCTTCTTCCTGAACACACTGCTGTGCCACATAATTCTGTTTTTTTTTTCTTTTTTGGGGATGTTGGCAAATTGTCAGGCCAATGCAATTCGGATGGAAATTATATTTGCCATCTTGAGCCACATAAAGTCATATTAAGGCTAGAGCTGTAACAACCTCATATATAGTATCATCTTTTATCTCTTCTGTATTTGATGGTTGTCAGTGACAAAGGTAACCTTGGGAACCAAGTTTTGAGATTAGAGAACTTCTGTCATTTGAGTTCCTGAATTTATTTCATCAAGTCACTGAGTGAAAATCTGTCTTGTCAGGCCACCAATATTTCAAGGTTTACCTGTTACAGCACCTAGCATAATTTTAAAGCATTATATTGTATAGACAGTACTGAGTTATCAGATATTAGTGACCAGGAGAGATGCAACATTCTGCACTTTAGAAAGATTACTATGTTAATAGCATAAAGAAAGAATTCAAAGGAAGAAAATCAGAAAGCCCTTTTAGAAAGCCTTTGCAATAGAATAGAAAATTTATTAGGGAAACCCGAACTAGGGAAAATACAGTGACCAAAAAAATGCAGTCACTCCCTATATTAATCCATTATCTCCAGCATAGTTGCAGTTTTATTGTAACATAATTGGAGCCATTTCAATGTTCAATGAATGATCTAGCTTTTTGTATTTAAATTGGGAAAAATCAAAGCTTAGCTGATAAGAAATATCATTCTCTTTTCCAGATTCACAAAAGGTCATTAAAAAAAGAAAGAAAGAAAGAATAGCATCCTCTGAAAGCTCTAAAATAAAATATGTGTTTTATTTTTGGACTGTTTCAAATAAGCAATATTTGGAAGTGAAGTTAATGAGAAAACATAGAGCATTAAGACTATAAAGGAAGGAAAAATAGCACACACAGCTTTGAGCCAGATGCTTTGTTTATTAATTGGAAACGCCCTTTAAGCAACAATTCATAAGCTATTTATCATCGTACTCCTTCATTACCAACTATTCCACAATATTTATTGGTGATAACTTGATATTGGATTGACATTTTTAAATCTGCCCACTGTTCCTTTTCTTTTCATTCCCATACACAGTTTACCAAAACTTGCCTCAGATTTTCTGAAGTCCTCAGAGCCTGAGGTCATCACTTGACACTTAATAACTAACTACATTAAGAACTCTTAATTTGAACAGCTGGGGACATTTGCTGCCAGCAATTGTCCTTGGTTTATCCCCACCTTAACCATTATTGTATAAATAGATATCATTCAATGTGAAAAATTTTTGAAGTATAAATCCATTATAAGAACTCAAAACAATTATCTCTGCATATTATCATTAAAGCTTTCATACTCACACATATTTCAACATGATAAAGAATGTATTATACAAAAACCTTTTATCTAATCTCTAATATTAGCTTTTTTATAGAGATGGAGTCTTGCTATGTTGCTCAGGCTGCTCTCTAACTCCTAGCCCTAAGGGATCCTCTTGTCTTGGCCTCCCAAAGTGCTGGGATTACAAACATGAGCCACTGTCCCTCTTATATTGCCATGATGAGTTTTTCCTCCAAAATTGTTTTATATCCTAGTCAAATGCTAAATAATTTATATAGATATGTTAAAATATATTTTATTTATTAAAGTTCTCATGTAAGATTTAATTGAAAAGCTAATGTTATTTTGATTTTATTAATACCTTAAAGAGAATAATGAGATATTTAGTCTTTGTTGAACTATTTTATTGAATATTGACTTTGGGTATTTGGTTTTTCTTGTAATGTCATTATTAAATATTGGGTTATCAACCAAATTTTCCAAATTCTTTATTACACACACACATTCACACATGTTCATTGTGTATATTTAGTAGGCAAAAAAATGTAAAGCATGCACATAGATCACATATACAGAGAGTGCTAGAAACAAACACATATTGCAATATAGTAATTCATATGAAAAGAAAAAAGATCATTTTGAAAGAAACTATGTATCCAGATATTCTTGCATCTGTCAAGAAACAATTACAGTTTTGAGAAGATAGGAAAATATCCGTCTCTAAGGTCTCAATTCTCCAAATGTTGTCTGCATGTTTACTCAGTTTCAGGTTCTTATGTGTCTCAGAAGACATTGGTGACTAATGTAGGTAAGGAAATGCCCGATTGCTCTATAAATTTCTCCCTTTATTTGTTAAAGAAAAAAAAATAATATCTTAAATCTTAAGATAATACAAATCCAAGTTTTTAACTGTGGCAAAGAAAAATGGTAAAAACATCCAAAAACTTGACAGAAAATTTTCCTTTGACTTTTAGGGCCAGGCTCAGTGGCTCATGCCTGTAATCCTAGCACTTTGGGAGGCTGACGCAGGAGGATCACTTGAGCTTAGGAGTTCGAGACCAGCCTGAGCAAGAGCGATACTCTGTCCCTATAAAAAAATGGGAAAATTACCAAGGCATGATTACACACACCTGTAGTCCCAGCTACATGGAGGGTTGAGGCAGGAGGAGAGCCTACTTTTTTTCCAAGTGTTTTATAGTTTTACCTTATATTTAGATCTTTTAATCACCTGAATTAATTTATGTACAATGAGAAGTAAAAGCAAAATTATTATTATTGTTATTTTACCTGTGTTTATCTAGTTGTCTGAACACTGTTTGCAATCCTAGCACTTTGGGAGGCCCAGTAATGTGTTTTAGGTTGAAGTGTGCCACTTACATGCCACAACTCTTCATTGAGAGGGCTATTCTCTCCCTATTGAATGGTTTTGACACCCTTATCAAAAATCAACTGACAATAGATGCCTGGGCTTATTTCTGGAATATTATTAGCTCTATTCAATTTATCTGCATGTCTATTTTTATACCAGTACTTCACTGTTCTGATTGTAGTAGCTTTGTACTAACTAATGAAATCCAGGTATGTGAGTCCTCCAACTCCGTGCTTCTTTTTCCAGATTGGTTTGGCTATTTAGAATGCTTTGCAATTCCTTATGAATTTTAGTATCAGCTTGTCCATTTCCACAAAAATGCCATAGAATTTTGATAGAGGTTTCATTGAATCTATAGATCATTTTGGGAAATATTGACGCCCTAACAATGTGAGAAAAAAATAGCTCAGAGCAGTCTGAGCTGTGTGAAGCACATAGAATTTATCAGGCCCAGGGAGTTCTGCTGTACCCTCTTTCCCCACACCTGTGCTTGGGGCGATTGTTTAAAGACATTTTGTTCCTGACTAGCTATCTCACCCATTATCTCCATGTTCCTGGAATTTGTGATACTAAGAACAATGTGTAGCCAATCAATAGTTTATAATATTTTAATGTAAATTCTTGGAAATAACTTAAAAATTACCCCTTCTTTTCCTTTAAAAATCCACTTTAACTGCTGCTAATCAGAGTATATATACTGGGCAGCTTGAATCTATGCTCCCATGTTGCAGTCCTCCAGGTTGGCCCAAATAAACTCTTTACTTATTTTAAGTTTGCCTCAGTTTTTCCCTTCAGATTGACATATCTAGAGTAAGTTGTTGTTTACTCTCTCAAAGGCGAGCTTGGTACCAGCACAGACCATTGTGTTCTCTCTGGCTTCAGAAGTCCCATCAGGTGTTTCGGGTGAGCTTGCCTGAATTTGGACCTCCCACTCTTTCTGAAGGTCTAGACTGTATGTGAGCTGGTTTTCAAATACTCTTTCCTTTTAAGAACAAGGGCTTCAGTCTCTGTCTTTGGACAGTATACTCAGGTAAAGAGCCCTGCAGAGAATGGGAGAACTGCGTTTTTTGAGGGGCCTCTGTCTCACACCAGAAGTTTTGGGTCAAGATTTTTCTGCCTCTGTCTAAGGATTTTTCTGCCTCTACCTTGGGTCAAAGGATTGGTCAATGGTCTTGTTTACTTAGCATGCTTTTAAGATTGAAGTTGTTTTCTATTGTTTGAAAAGTCAGCCTTGAATTTTCATTTGTGACCAATTCCTGTTAGGTCCAAACTGAAAAGTATATAAGTGTGAATTTTCTCACTGTGAAGAAAAGAGGCAGCTGGCTCCCTTTGATCCACTCAGGTGTTCCGGGTGACTGGAAACTTTGTAGAGCTGTCAGCGCTATGGCCCAGGATGTAAAGTAGCTTCATAGTGCATTTCTCAGCAGAAGAACATTTTACAGACCCCTTTTTGTTCTTTCAGATAGGTTTAATTATAAAGGTCTGGTCCCCCATATCCTGAGCACTCTGCTACCACCTGGCGTTTAGAGACAATCTGATCCATGTAAGGGTGAGTTGAGATTCTTGGGTGACACCCAGAGGAGTGATGTTCATAAGTGGCACACTTCAACCCAAAACACATTACTGGCCTTGGTCACTTCTGAGAAATTTCTAAATTATGGGAAATCAAGCTTCAAAATCCTAGTGCTCTTTTTAGAAACACGAGCTGGATTTATGTATAACACTTACGGGGCATCCTCTTCTAAATATCTAGGATCGTGGACCCACTTAACTGGAAAGCTCAGGTAAAGAGCTCTGTAGAGAACTGAAGAACTGCATTATTTTTTTGGGAGGAGAGCCCTCTGTCTCACACCAGAAGTTTTGGGTCAAGATTTTGCAGCAATGGCCAAAATGGGGATACTTTGAAAGGCCTAAAATAATTCATTTGAATGAACAATTGAGAAAAAAAGGTTGATTTTATAATCAGACAAACTGAATGCAAAATGTACTTTATGTTTGTCCTGGCTGAAGTCTGATAATAAAAGATTTGAAAAGATTTTTAAGGTAAGATTTTATGATTAAAGAGCTCTATGGTCAGAAGTCAGCTTAATTAAAAACTGATATTTAAGCTACAATTTTTTTTCAAAATTAAAAGAAAAAGTCTTCTGTAATTTTTCCTTTTGGATCCAATTTCAGCAAATTTTTCCAGTTGATGGGAACCCCTTTTTAAAAGTGTTTTATTCCTATCATGTTGGCATGATTTTTGCTCAGAAAAATCTTCATCGGCATTTTAAAAAGTTTAACATCTCCCCAAATTTGTTCCTCTAAGACTTTGTCTTCCATTTCCAGCTGATTCCTCCTTCATTTAGCCATTTTTGATATCACATGAAGAGATATATAGTAGACTTCTAATGACTCTGAGACTCCTTGAGAAATAAGAAAAAGGCACCACTCACCCATTTTGGAAGTCTTCTGTTTTCCTTGTGGAGTCCAAAGCATTATAGTCAGTTTCCTATAATGTTTAAATCTGAGTTCTGTGCTTATGGGATGTAAATTTTTATGTAAGAAGTCATGTCTTTGGAAGGACAAGTTTATTGTTGCCTAGCTAATAGTGGTTTAGGGCTTGATAATCTACAAAGGGGAGAGAAACTATTTGAAAACAGGTAAGTGGGGAATCTGACAAAATTATAAGATTTCCTTCTGTCTTTGTGCTTGTATGTCTATATGTTCATATATATTATATATATGTGATATTTCATTATAAAAATATATGAAAATGCTCTAAATTATTGGCTTAAAGAAAAAGTAAGCACAGAAATTGTGTATTTCATCAGAAAACAAACTGAAATGTCTTTTGGTTCATATGACTTGGGTAAATTTTTGATAAATAAGACTTGTCAACAGAAAAGAGCCTAAACTTAGTAAAATAATTTAAAGTGGTTTATTCTGAGCCAAATATGTATGACCATGGCCTAGAGAGCCACACCCAAGAAGCTTTGAGCAAGTGATCCTCCGTTGTTGGGTTACAGGTTGGTTTTATACATTTCAGAGAGATAGAAATTACAAGTAAAGTCATAAATCAATACATGGAAGGTGTATATTGATTTGGCCTGAAAAAACAGGACATCTCAAAGTAAGGCGTTGCAGGTTATGGGTGGTTTTTAAAATTCTCTGATTTGTAATTGGTTAAAGAAATAAGCTTTGTCTAAAAGTTTGCAATGTTTTAAGTTAATGTAAGGAAGTCTATTAATCAGAAACAAGCCACTGGACACACACTGGACATATACCCAGACTCAAGTGATCTGTTAAGTAAATTGATGACCTACAGATGTGGTTAAGTTTCCTATTATATAGTCTTAGGCCTGTTAATGATTTAGAAAGGGTATTTCCAAGAAGGAAAGATGGCATAATGAGGCATGTCTGATCTCTCTTCTCATGACCAGCAACTTACTATTGGGTATTTCTGGGGTCCCTTTGGCTGAGAGGGGTTCATTTAGTTAGCTGAGAGTGCTTAACATTTTATTTTAGTTTGCAGAGTAGTTTAATGATGTCATTTTAATACAAACAACCATGTCTTTTGAGTTATCACAAAAATGCTTATATTTAAATTTAAAGTTTTTGCTTTTAGGACACTTGCCTGACACAGTATTAGAAAAATGCATAATAGAAAATTTAACTTAAGTTGATGGCTAGATTTGTCTAAAGTCTTCTAAAATTTTCCAAACATAATTGTTAAGAATGAATAAATTATACAAATATAAATGGGATAAAATTTTTATTAATAATTATGTTTTATAATCTGTTTACTTGAAAAGATTTTTCAAATCCTTTTGGTAACTTTTTCCTTAGAGTTTTGCTAAGCTAAATTAAATAATGAATATTTTTTGAATATCTAGACCTTCTCCAAATAAGATATAGTGGTAAGATATTACTGACTACTTACGAGTTTAAGCTTATATACTCTTGGCTTCCTATTTCAGAGAAATGAAGGTATTTAGATCTGTTAATAGAAATGTCCTGTTCCTCATTGAAAACTTGTTTCATTGTTCCTACATATTATAAAGTGTATTATATTCATAATTTTTTGGTTTGCTACTCACAGTTAAAAATTACTTACTTTGGTCACTAAAAGGTAAAAATCTGACTAAAATATGGTGACTAAAACTAGGATAAGAAGGGAAACAATGTTGCATACACAATGTATAAGAAAAGTAAAATACATTTTTGTTAAATGAAAAATAATTTCATAGTTATTAAAGGCTGCTTTAAGTTGAAGTGATAATGAAAGAATTAGATACATAAACTGAATTGATCTAGAAAGTTGAAAAAGAAAGAGAATGGGAAAATTGTAAAAGTTGTAAAATGTTTATGGAAACTTATCTTTTGTGGGCAAAACTGAGATTGGATGAATCTGTTTATCAGGGTTTATTAAAATTAGGTATAATATCAATATTAATAATACTGATACAAAGATAAAATTTGGTTTTCTCTTTTGAAGATTTTCATACAATATTAATAACATAATTAAAAAACCTGTTGTTTGCCTTTTGAGTAAACTGAAAAACAGATTTTGTTGGTGTCATGCAGTCTTAATTAGGTCTTTTGATTGATTGAAAAACTAAGTCTCCTCTGTATCAAAAAGTAAAGGTTTTTGCTTTTTGAAATATTTGAATTATCACTTTGGCTAAATGAATGACTATTATTTTACATTGACTTGTGACCCCATTTTGATCAAATGTTTTAAATCTCTAACATTTGATATACTTCTCAAAATCAAATTTCAAATTCTGTAATTAAGCCTTTTCCAAGAGGAACCTGTGGAAGTCTAGGAGAGACATACTAGGTTTGTTTGATACTTTAAAGTCATACATAAAACATTGCCAAATGAGAGATTGTGTTTAACTTTCTTTAAGTGATATTTGTATGTATATATTATTAATATGTGTTCCAAAATTATATAGGATTCCCAAAATTTTGATGTGTTTTTATATATATTGTCAAACATAATTATGGCTATTATGCTAAATCATTGTATGCCACAGAAATAACCAAATTTCCTCATGAATTATATCTTTAACCATGGCTACTCTAAGTCTTTTGTCATCCATAGAAAATATTGCTTTGCCTTGATTCTTCTCAAAACTGGTTTATCATTGGTTAAACTCCAAAATTTGCTGCTTCTTCAAGGAAATGCATGGAAAGGATTATGTCAAAACTTCTAGGATTTTAATTAAAAAGCTGATGTGTTCATGAAAATTGTTAACTCTTCATGTAAGCAGAACACAAATTACATGGGACTGAACTGATAGAGGACTAAAATGCTTTTATAACTTTTTGTTTGAAACATTGCTGATTCTTTTTGTGTTTTTTTTTTTTTTGGTCCAGAGTCAAAAAATATATTTTTGAGCTATTTATAGATTATAGCAATTTGGTAAAATATACTTTTGTGAGAAAATTTGAAACATTTACCTCTTTACCTGATTTCTCTAGAATTTGGAAACTATTTATACGTATCTTATTATATAATGATCTAGTCATTTGTATACACTCTAAAAATCTAAGAATCTGTTTTCTTCTGTGACAGGACACAGTGGGAAAAACTGGTTATTTTACCAAGGCTTTAGCTGGAGTGGCATATTTTCAGATATGACCAGAGTACTTTGAGAAATTGAAGTTACCTTTACAAAGCTGATAAAAAGCCCCTTGGAAAGACTGGCATACTACTTCTCTGTACAGTTTCCTTACAAGGTTCCTGACCTTATCGTAAGTAAAGAATACCACTTTCTGACTGGCCCATGAATCACAGGATATTTTGGGAACTTTGAAAAGAGGAGTTTACCCAGTTCTTACATGTATTACAAACACACTCTTATGACAAATTCTTGGTTTGTCTTTTTAGTCTCAAGGTTTTTAAAAATCTAATCCAAAATTTCGTATAAAATTTTCAACAAAGCTGACTTAGAAGAGCTTATATGGTCAATGACTATTTTTGTTGCACTTTGTTCAAATAATCATGTCAAGTATAATACTAAAATATATTTTGTAAGTAAACTGGTCTTACTAATATTTATCTTTGGTAAAATAGAACACTGGAGAGAGAAAAAGCATGTTTTAGAGAAAAAATATAGCATACTGGTTATTGGATTCCAGCCCTGACCATTATTTTTGATTTTTTTATGACTTTCTTAGATTTTAGACTGAATCTTGAATTATTTCCTGGCTATAACTAGTCTCTAAAGTATTTAATTCTCTTCATGATGTTTTATTTATTTGTTTTATTTTTTTTAGTTGACTCTGAAGTGGAATAGGGTTTAACTATGTATCTGTCATTATTTTACTTCTACCCAGAAAACCAAAAGTATGGCATTGAGTCAATACACTCAAATTATCAAACCTTCAGGAGAAAAATTTAAAATCCCTTACTCTGGCAAGAGTGGACATACTTGTCTGATATTGGAGGAAAGCATTAAATCAGAAAATAATTCCATTTTATTCTTCCATAAGGATATTTCTCTTTTAAGTATATGTACAATTATACAATCTAATCATAGAAATTTAATTTTTAAAATTATCACTGAATGCCCATTATGTGTAAGATTCTAAGCTAATTACAAAGAAATTAAGTATAGCTCCTTTTACAGTAATGCTAAGCATCTAAGGGGAAGTGCATAAACTATTTTAAAATAAAGTCAAATATGATAATGCCACAGGACATTGAAAAGAAATTTCAAAACATGGAAAGATCACATCAGATTGGGAGGATTATGATAAAAACTTGATAGCCTATTTAATACATGTTTCTTCATTTCATCATTCCGCTTCTGCCAGAAATAGATATGGATATTGTTTTATAGATAGATCTAACAAGTAAAATTATACTTGGAACATCAGAGTAAGAATGGTTGAGCAGATTTTTGTTAGGTTAAGTTGGAAAAAAAAGAGGTTTGTAGAGAGAAAACTCTAACAGCCACAGTGCCCTCAGGACCCATGGGTTAATGTAATAAATGGAAGGGGTCACATGTAAGACAGTAGGGAGAGGTAGGCACATGCACCCTGTAATGAATTAGCCTTTACTCTTCAGACAAGTACTTCCATGCAGCTATATATATATATATACACACAAAAAAAAGTATATATGTATATATATATATACAAAAAAGTATATATGTATATTCATAAGACACATCATCTGCCTCCCAGTGATCATTTTCAAGAGTTAAGAGAGCTTTCACAATACCACTGCTTACTGGTTTGTATCCATTGGCCCATATAGTTCTTCATTTAAACATCTTAAGATTTTATGTCAGTAAGAGTCTTATTGTAAATATTTGAGAAACGTCTGCATTTGCTCTTTATCTAATAAAGGATCTTTCTAGCAAAAATTAGTTCAAACATTCAATAATTTAAGGAAATGTTAAAGGAAAATGTTACTATTACAAATCACTTGAAATGTAAAAAATGAATTTAGTGATAAACAAAATGCTGAAGTAAATGTGGTCTTGTTACAATAGGTTATAAAATATCAGTGCACTTTGAGTCATTGCATTCCAGTATTATAAATATTCAACCTTGACTGTCAGTATTTTTGAAGCAAATTTCCACCTGCAGCTCTTATTCTTCCATTCCTACCCTCCCCCACAAAAAGCAAAACAAAACAAACAAAAACCTTGTTTCAAAGGAAGTCAGCTGGCCATAAGTGAGATTAAATTCTGAAGTGAAATACTTTCTTCAAGTCTTTGATACTTTTCCATCAAACAAAACACTTAATCACACATATTTTCTTCCATTTTTATACAGAAAATAATTAAATGATAAAAAATATCTCAGTCTAAATCTTTGTGGTTGTTTGTTTGTTTATTTATTTATTTATTTTTGAGACAGAGTCTCACTCTGTTGTACTCTAGCCATGCCACGGCGTCAGCCTAGCTCACAGCAACCTCAAACCCCTGGACTGAAATGGTCCTGCTGCCTCAGCTTCTGGAGTAGCTGGAGACTATAACTGTATGCCAGGATGCCCAGCTAATTTTGTTATTTTTAGTAGAGATGGGGTCTCTCTCTTACTCAGGCTGGTCTCAGAACTCCTAAGCTCAAGCAATCCTCCCGCCTCAGCCTCCCAGAGTACTAGGATTATAGGCATGAGCTGCCACACCCAACCTAAATCTTTCTGGTTTTAAATATCTGAAGGACTTCAAATTGTTGAAAACATTGAGATTTATATAATCTAATTAAAAATTGAATGTATTCAGCATATACATAACAAATGCCCAATTAATATTATATCATCAATTAATGATTAAGTAAAGAATATATTCAATATATTATATTTTTAATAAATCACACACAATTCATATTTGGTAAGGCAATGATCCATACACTCTCTCAATCTGGAGATATTAGATTTTAGAAAGAAACCTTAAGTGTTTTAAATAATTAATTAGCAGACATCATTAGGTATGCAGTATTTAAAAATTATCTATTAATTCTCAAAAGAATGATTTATTTAAACTTACCAATTACATAATAAACATATTGAATATTATAGTGACATGTTCATACAATCATACATTTGTTATCTCAGAAAGAAAACTAAACAAGTTTTGTAGATTTGACACATTAATTGTGTCAAATGGAAATGGAAAGCAAGCTCAAGTAACATGTTTAAAACCACAGAGACTGAAATACTGGGTTCTCTATTCTGTTCCACTGTCTATGTATCTACTTTTATACCAGTACCATGCTATTTTGGTTACTGTTATCCTGTAGTATAATTTCAAGATGGGTAACGTGATGCCTCCAGATTTATTCTCTTTGCTTAGGATTTCTTTGGCTAATTGGGCTCTTTTTTGGTTCCATGTGAATTTTAGGGTTGTTTAAAAAAAATCTCTAACTGTCACAGCACTTTAGTTTTGCATTCCTTGAAAAAACTAAATTGGTCAAACAAAATTAAAATTGTCATATTTTATTAATGATTAAGGTCTACAAATTTTCCAAGAGAAATTGTTTTTAATCAAGGAAAATGACCAATAGCTGATATTGAGGGGAACATTTCTATTGAATCAAATTAACTCAGATATCCAGAGGATCCACTGTATTTTTAAACTTCATAATATTTCTTAGTTCTATTGGAAAATAGAGGATTTGGTAATGTAGAAAGATTCAGAGGCATATTTCACAAGACTTAATAATTTCTTGACCCTACACTCTCACATTTGTGAAATATATTTCAATAGATAGCCACAGTAGTTTCTAAACAAAAGGAAAACATAAATTTACCACACTAAATGTATTGTACTAGGGAAATAGTCTAAAAGGAATATGGATATTAAACCTATTTTAAAAATTAATGTGTGTTGAATCAATAGACAATAATTACAAAAGACAAGTTTGGAACTTATGGTTTTTCCATTATTAATTGTTTCATTGTGATATTTAAATGTTGCATTCTATAAATTTTTTTGATTCAACAATCATAATTTTCATAAAATATGTTAATCCAGGATATACTACTAGTCATTATTGCCATGTGTTATCTGAGAGAATTCAGAATGGAATGGGTTGGCCTTTGTCCACTAGTGGAGACTAACCCATTCCTCACTCTGGGACATATTTTCACTTTGTATAGCTATAGCTTCCTTCTTCACTTTCACTTTGTATACAGCTCCCTTTTTTTTTTTTTTTCTATAATAAAAACTGTTTGGAAAAAGATGGAGTGTGTTAAGGTTAATTCCTTATTGAGTAACGTTTCAAAACTCAACTTAAATTTCAGGGAGAATAGCCAAAATTTCTGGCATGTGATCTACAAAAGTAAATGCATATTATTCTGAGTAAAAGGAGTATTAATTTTTTTGAATTATAATGAAGATGAAAAGTAATTGAAAATAAAGCCAGTCATGTAAAGGAGATAATCTTTTCAAATATAAATATTTATTTTTCATTAATGCTAGCACTTTTAATATTTCTCCTATTCCAACAGAAAATTAAGTTCTTTTTAATTTGCGGTAATAATGGCAACAGCTGAATTTGAGACCTAATGGCTAAGATGCTTAACCTTGAGTTTCATATGACAGACTGTTTAAGTCTATGTATGAAAAAAGTAATGTGCTATGAATATTAGGCTAATGACTTGGAAGAAACAAAATATTATGCTGATCTAAATATGTTTCATTTTCTAATTATATAGAATTAATGGCAAAAGCCATTATTTTAAGAAAGGCTAAAAACTTCAAACACAAGCAAGCAATGAATTTTTACCTAGTTTTTAAAATATAAAAACATGTCAAAATGAATTTCAGTACTCTGTCATGGTTAATAGACAACTCGTGATTTCAGAAGGTAGTGTGCCTAATGCACTGATGATTTCAAATTTATAGCCCAGCTGTATTAATTTTTCTGTAATGAAGATCACATTAATTTTAAAGTATGCAAGTTAGACATTTCAGATTCTGGAAATAAGAGCAAACAAAAACTAATCATATAATTTTAATAAAGAATGCCAGATAAAATTCCAGAGTAGTTGATTCTGCACTTTTTTTTTCTTCCCAATATTTCTGTGGCTTATCCTTCTCTGGCTTCTACTGGCTCCTCTGCATTTTGATTCTGAACCCTTCTTCTATCTTCCTGGACTTGCTCCTTCTGTAATCACCCATGCGTAACTTTAACTACCAAAGCCATTGTGACTGATCTCCAAAGAAACCCAACTACTCTAAGTTTCTATTTGTATCATTTACAGGAATTCACAGAAGACTTTAGAAATGGTCACCTGGCATTCTGTCTTAGTCCATTTGCACAGCTGTAACAGAATACAGGAGACTGGGTAATTTGCAATGAACAGAAATTTATTTCTCATGATTCTGAAGACAGGAAAGTCTAAGATTGAGGGGCCAGTATACAGTGAGGGCCGTTTGCTTTGTCATTCCATGGCAGAAGGCAAAAGAGACGATGAGAGGGAATCGAACTTGCCCTTGTATAGAGGCACCAATTCCACCGTGAGGGTGGGATCCTCATGGCCTAATTACCTCTCAAAGTTCTCACGTATTAATACTGTTAAAATGGCAATTAAACTTGAAAATGAGCTTTGGAGACAACAAACATTCAAACCATAGCAATCTTCCTGTACTTCAAGGACTACATGAGCAAAACACAAGAATGCTTCTGAGCAAACTCCCTTCCACTCCATAATTCTATGGTTCTGCAAATGGCATCAAATTTGTTATGTTTGTTCTTTCTTTGACAGCTGTTACTTTTAATATTTCATCAAGTCTTATGGATTCCTCATAATGAATTCATCCTTCCATTTCTTTTTTTACTCCTGTTAACAATTGTTTAGGTCTTCTGCACTCTATACTTTACAAATTGCTTTTCCCAATATTATCTTTTTTGTCACTCAACTATTCTATGTACATCATTTAAAAAAAAACCTTATGGAATACTTTATCCTATTCAAAAGGAAAAACACAATATGAATGATAACAAAAATTATTATTTTTGAATAATTGTTATATTTTTTATACTGTAATAGACAATATCATTTTTAAATTGAACCTTTTGAATTAAATATCATTATTAAAACTTACAGAGAAATTTTTAGCAGCTCAGAGAGGCTAAATGACCGACACAGCTTGAGTAGCATATGGCAGGGCCTTGTTAATAATGTAGGTCTTCTGCTGATTACTCTCCTATATTGTGCATAGTCAAAGGGCTTTTCATTGCCAACTTCAATAAGTTCTACCTTTTCCCTATGATGTACAATTTTCAAAGGTAAACTTATGACTATCAAGCAAATAGAAAATGAATATATGCCCAATATTTTATTTAACTCATTAATTAATGAGGGAATTAGGAATATGTCATGACTGGTTCAAAGACCATCTGAGAAGCTAGAATATATTGACAATTTAACAAAGAAATATTAGGATATATTTTCTGAAACAGTTTAATGATCATTAGTGGCATGAACTAGAACATTCCTCTAGACCAGTTCAGAGCAATAGAAATGTAATGCAAGCTACACACACATAATTTTGATTTTATTAGACATATTAAAAATAAAGAGATGAAATGCATTTTAGCACTATGTTTTTACTTAAAAATATATATCAAAAATATTGTGATTGTGATTTAAGTATCTAATTAGCATAAAAATTAAGAAGATATTTTACTTGTTTTCATACTAAGTCTTACGAAGCTGATATATATTTTAACTAGCACTTCTTTGTTCAGACAAGTCATAATTAAAGATCATAACAGCCACATGCAGTTACTGTGTTTAATTGGACAATGTGGCCCTATTCCAGACAATCCTTGAGTGGCCTCTGCCCGGTATGATATACTACCTCTCTTTTATGGCCTTATTTATAAGTTTCAGACAATTCTTCTGACAGGGAAAACATTCAACACCCTCCCTGAGGTTGAAAAATCATATCATTCTAGGAATTACTTAAAACTCAGGTCAACTCTACCATGACACATCACACAGGTCTGGCCATTTCTCACTAAACCTTCATCTCTCCTATGTTTGCTTCATTACACAGGTGAATTTTTGTTGAATGCTACCTGCTCTATATGTATCATCTCATTTAATCCTTTCAACTATCTCATGAGATTGGTGCAATATTATTTTTATTTTACAGATAAGAAACACGAGACATGGAAGGTTAAAAAACTTAGCTAAAGTTGTAAAGGTAGCACATGGCAGAGCTGGGATTTTAACCCAGGCGTGGAGTCTCTCAGACTATTCTCTGAATTTTTCTATCTCACTTTGATGCTTTAGCATTCCACTTCAGCTAATATTAATAGGTGATTTCCTGGGCATACACAGTATGTTTATAATGAATTCTATATAATTTAGCACTTACTTTTATATAATTGTTATAGTTGAGTCATTCCTTTTTCCTTGTTTGATATAAGCTCTGTAAGGACTAAGATAATAATTTGTTTTCACCAGACAGTATGTATTGGATAGAGAATCGGCTGGACATACAGGTAAATGCATTTTATTATGATTAATGCTCCATACTGTCTCCTTCAGAACCGACACTTACCTTGCCTACATTAAAATGCCAAATAGTAACTTCACACCTGGCTGAGATATGGTCGGGGAAATCTACCTTGCAGGGAAAATATGATGAAATAAGTGAATCAAATTGTTCCAAAAGGTTTTCGGTGAGAAGAAATCAAGGATATTGAGACAACCAGAATGGGTAGAACATTTTTCTCCCTTCGCTAAGGTTTACACTTGAATTCTAATTGGCTAGTGATCAAAAATAGTTAGCATTTGTGGTATTACTAGATAAGGAAGATAAAAGAAATTGAAGACTATGTAAATAGAGTGATTAAACTTAAACACATTCTATCATTTAGCCATTAACTGTAAACATCCACACTGCTTCTCTCAGGTTGCACAATTTACTTAGTGCCTTGGGAACATTGATTACTACATCTCTGTAGTACCAATGGATTTACCAACAAAGGCAACTCTACTTTCCAACATTTTCTATTGACTTCAAGTAAATTGAAAACAAAAGGAAAATTGTAAAATAAAAAGTTTTGGCAAATGTATCTGGGCCAGACATTCTATTTATACACAGAAGATGTTTTGCTTAATGATACATTTAGAAAAAACAGAGCAATATACCATATGATTTATTCTTTGTTATTGCTAATGCATACTAGATGGGTTATTTCCAAGGAGGTCGGTGTTTGTGAAAATCTTTACTCTTTGAGAAACGTGATACATCTGTTCTCAGAAATTTTAAATTGAGGTATTTTTGTTCATAGGCTTATGTAGATATACTTGCCCAGATAAGTCAGCAATTGACTAGAATAGAGATGTTTTAAAAATAAAAATTAAAGTAAATGCATGTGATTGAATGTTTCTCTGAAACTTTAGTTATTTATTTATTTTTGGAATTCTAAAAAGGAGACTTTAAATTCCTTTCTAGTTATCTTCCCAGTGACAATTAGATCCTTTGGTATGGAGAGGCCAGAGTGATTTATTTTTAAGACTACTGTGTTTCTGAATTTGTGACTCTTTAGCTATCTTCCATTGTTAGTATATTAATTTTATATTTCTAAATTTTTAGTTTACTATACAATGTGAATTATTTTAAATTAATGAAATACTCTTCAAAAAAATAAATATACCACCTATTGCTTAATAATAGTTTAAAAGTGAAAGTTTTCATGAAGGGTCACCTTCTTTGCCAAAAGTTTTCTTTTTTTTTCCAGTTAACAATCTCTACTCTAGATATCATAGCTGAGATTGTGATGCTAACTGTATGAATTTTTGATATTCTTATTAACTTCCAAATCTTAAATCACAAATGTTCTTCCCTATTACTGAATACTTATTTAAGTGCTTTATACAATTATATTTGAAATGTTTAAGACCTAGAGTAAAGCAAAGGAATATAAGAGACCAAAATGAATTATACATGGAAAGCTGCCTGTTGTCTTGAGATTTTTAAAAGATTTCCAATATGACCTTCTCTGTAGATGTAAAAGTTTAACTCTCACAAAACTGAAATAGTCTTTACCTCAAAGGAGGCATGTCAAAGGTTATTATGTGCAAAATTTAGCATGATTTTGAAAAAGTTATAGAGATGTTCTTTAACTTGGCTAAGGCCACAAAGGCCATATGTTAGAGCCAAGATTGACTATTTTGTTTTTATTTTTTAATTCAAACAACATGTTTATTCAAACTTTACGAATTTTGCAATAGTCTGGCATTAACTTATTCAGATAATAATTAGGTGACTGTATGAAGGGTTTTGGCATTTGTTTTATTAAGTCAGAATTTATTTTCTCATAGTTACAGATTTTATTTCAAGAAACAATGAATTTTTTGTCTGGTTTTCTTCAATCTGATATATTCTGTTTTTTCAACATTGCACATAATATATGTCATGTACTAAATTTTAAATTAATTAAAAATATTGAGCATTTATTTTACTTGTGAAGAATATTTTAAATATGAAACTTTTATAAAAATAAATGGCTCTCATTATACTTATTTTTAAAGGAAAATATTTATTATGTATGATTTAAATACACACCATTTCTACTCACCTACTCAAATTTTTCAAAGAAATTAAAGCACAAAAAACTAAAGAATCAGAGTAACTGAAGTCAAAATTTACCATACATTTATTTCATTGTATTTTATCATGAAGTTTAACTTTTGAAAATGGTATTTTTAAAGTAATAAAATAGTAATTATTTTATTTTTTAAAAAAAGAGAAGTACAATTCTTTTGTTTGAAAATAGCTAATCCCTTCAAATTCTTTAATATTACAGACACATTCATGGGTATTATGAATATAAAAGTGAGGAATGTTTTTAACAGATGGTTGCTACAGCCTCTAATCCTTATTTAGGGTAACCTCTCACACTATAATTTAGATCTGCATCTGTTGAGAATGTGATCATTCAAGCCCTTGTGTTGCTTATAAAACAAAGCACTGAGCATTGAAGTCAGAAACATTGAGAATTTAAAATTTACAATCTTTTTTAAATTAAACAAATAATGTATTCTGAGTGACTCATGCCTTGTGGGTAATATTCCTGAGAAAGATCAAAGATATTCTAAAATGAGATATAAGTGTTGACAGTAAGTTTATATTCACTTAGGTGTGTTATGCTTGTATATTTCTGGGTACAATAGTTTTATTTCCATCATTAAAAAAATAAAACAGCAAAAAAGAACATTTTGGACTCATTTCACTGATTAAAACCTGAAAGTAATTTAATTCCAGATGTAAGCCACATAGCACTCTGGGAGGTCGAGGCAGGAGGATCTCTCAAGGTCAGGAGTTTGAAACCAACTTGAGCAAGAGTCAGACCCTGTCTCTACTAAAAATAGAAATTAACTGGACAGCTAAAATATATATATAGAAAAAATTAGCCAGGCATGGTGGCGCATGCCTGTAGTCCTAGCTTCTTGGGAGACTGAGGCAGTAGGATTGCTTGAGCCCAGGAGTTTGAGGTTGCTGTGAGCTAAGCTAACGCCACGGCACTCTAGCCCGGGCAACAGAGTGTGACTCTGTCTCAAAAAAAAAAAAAAAAGAAAGAAAGAAAAGAAAAAGATGTAAGTCATAATATTAAAAATATTTAGGGAAACAATAAAATAAACTCTGACTTGAAAAAACAAATGCCAAAACCCTTAATACAGTGGTATAATTATTTGAATAAGTTAATATGAGGTTATTATAGAATTTATATAGTTTGAATAAACAGGCTGTTATGAATTAAAAAATAAAAACAAAATAGTCAACCTTGGCTCTAACATTTGGCTTTATGATCTTGGTCAAGTCAAAGCACATCTCCAGTTTTACTTTCCTCATAGGAAAATGACAATAATAGTTCCACTTATTTTAATGCATATAATTGTATCTATTAGCTCAGATCCATTGGTGAAGCCCAAAAACTCTGTGGATGCCCTATGCTTACCATAATAATTATAAGAACCATCATAGAAGGACTTCTTATATGCACTAACTTTAATTTTATGATGTAGTTTTATTATTATTATTATAATTTTGGAGTATGAGTAGACCAAGGTTTCTCAATACTGGTGTTATTGACATTTTGGACTGGATAATTCTTTGCTGTGTGGGGCACCGTAGGATGTTTAGCAGCATCTTGGCCTCCACTCACTTGATGCCAATAGAACACCTCCATCCCCACGCCCCATGTATGACAACTAGAGCTGTGACCAGATATTATAAACATTCCTTGATAGGCAAAATTGCCTCCAGTCAAGTACCACTGGAGTAAACTGCAATTTTAAAGTGTGCTAGATCTCTGTTGTATTTAAATGGTGTAATAAAATGTTTCAAACTTACATATATTTAATTTCAATATGATACAATGTTTTTGTTTTTCTTTAATCAAGATGGAAATTAGACTGAATAATAATTAGACATTGAGAAACAAAATTGAAACAAGTTTCTAAAAGACGAAAAAGAGAAACAAATTTTACAAAAGTGAGCCACACTAAATTTACATTTGTTCAAATGATTATGAAAGTTCCCCCAACCAGTATTCACCTCTCTGGGAAAGATGCAAATTTTGCCCTGCAAAACACTGTTAAAACAGATCTGAAACACAGGACAAAAATAATGAAGTTACTTAAACTAAATTTAACTAAAGAACTAAAAATAGAAATACCATTCGATCCAGCAATAGCATTATTAGGCATCTACACAAAAGAGCATAAGACATTCTGTTATAAAGACATCTGCACCCGAATGTTTATGGCAACAAAATTCACTATTGCTAGGTCGTGAAAAGAACCCAAGTGCCCGTCAATTCATGAGTGGATTATTGAAATTTGGTATATGTTTACAATGGAATACTACTCA
>CAUYRT010010995.1:0-48011 GCA_963574885.1 Lepilemur ruficaudatus | reverse complement strand
GAAGGGAGAGGAAAGTACTGTGGAGAGATGTCCTTGCTTGGGAAAGAGGGACAAGCCTACATTGGTCCTAGCTAGGCGCTAGAGTCTAGGTCCACAAGTTTGGTGCCAACAAAGAGCAGATAGAGCATCCACATTTTGATCCCATTTGCTTCAAAAAGCCACAACATTAAGGCAGTAATTTTCTACTCCCAGAAAGTCCAGCATCTTAACTAAGACAACTGGAACCTAGAGAAATTAAGTGACTTGTTTACATTCAACCCACTATAATTTTTACAGCTTTATCTCGTCCTTAACTTTATCTTTTATTTTTTAATAGCTTCTTTAAAAGAGTATGTAGAAAAACTGATTTAGGAAAGAATCATTAGCACAATTAGAAGACTAATTTCTTACTCCCAGGAACTTTATTAGGGAGAGAATTAAAGAAAGCTTCATATCATCGCCAATTCATCACTGAAGAAATGCAATTTCTCCTCCCAAACCTGTGAGCTGCATTTCACTGAGACCATGTGGAAAGGCTCTTTTTAGTCAGGTTCTCTAAGGAAAAAAACAATCCAACGACTACTAGAAAGCTTTAAAGATGGTCTTACTTTAGAAGCCCAGACACATCTAAATTTCTATAAAGAGCTAAAAGGCTTCAGAACCTGCTTGGTTTCCACGAGGAACAGCATGCAATTCTATCACATTTTGTCCCCATGAGACAACCTCTGATTGGAACTAGACCTGGTGGCAGGACAGTTTTTGGAGTTAACAAAGTAGGAACTTTGAGAGGATGGCTCTTCCCTGCTGGTCACACACTCGAACCTGAACAAAGGTCTCAGGCTTCCCCCTCTCTCATCTTGATTCCATTTCTAAAGATACTGAGTCTTATAAAAGATCAAGAAAAACTCTGAGAACGCGGGTTCGCTGGATCAGGGTAGCCTCGGAGCGACCTGTGCTCCTGGGAGTTGGAGGAGTTAGAGTTCAGGAAGAGGACTGCAGGTGTACCTGGGAGCAGACACTGCCATTCTTTTCAGACAAATGCCTTTTTTCCCTCTCTCTCAGTACCCTTCTGTCTTCCCCTGCTGGTCCACTGCAGTGATAAGACAGGCCCTGGGGTCTCTGGTGAGGGGGAGGGAGAGAGGCCTGGAGCGAGAAGCAGAGAAGTGAAAAGTTACAAAATCGGTGGGAGTGTCTGCTAACTGGCATTTGTGGAAGTTAGACTTCTACCTCCCGTAGACACTGGTAGACAGAGGCCCTGCCCTTTTTGATGGTTACATTCCAACGGCATGGCTTCCAGGTCCTTGAGAAAGACTCTCCTGGCTTGTTGGAGACACATACATCTCAGAGGGACAGAGGAAGGATTTAGAATTGTAAGCTTTTTAAATAAATGCTCTCAGAAAGGGAGGCCAGGGAGCTGTCTTCAGGTGTTGGCTGCCACAAACAGTGTATTCATTTGGCAGCCTTGAGCTCCTCTGCACAGAAACTCACGGAGGGCTGGGCCGCTCCAGGGTGAGCAGACTTGAGGCTGCCAGAAGCCATGCTAGAGTCAGGTCACGTCTCTTAGTGTGGGCATTTGGATGGAGTTCTGCATGCCAAGAGTTTTTGCAGCTCTCACCACTTTGATCAATCTTATGTCACTTGAAATCTAGAGTTTTCGTTTATAAAAGTTAACATTTCTGGATGGCACTAAGTAGTATGCACATGCCAAGTGAGTCCTCTGTTTGTCATTCAACAGGATAATAAGGGTGGTGGTGATCACTGGGGTGATGGATTGGTGGATTGGCAGATCACTATTTAACCTTGTCCAGGCCAAAGAGGTCATGAGAAGGAGAGCATGTGGCTCAGCTGTGTCGGTAGGTGTGGAAGAGCACGTACGTCTGTTTATGTCCATCGGGCCTTGAAGGCACTCTAATTTGGTCTCAGTCTTCCCCTGGAGAGTGGCTACTAAGCTCTAGCCTTGCTCTGGTGGGGTTCAGGGATTTGATCAGGAATGTTTACAGTGTGCCTCTCATGGGATACTTCTTTATCCTGGTGACTGAGAATGGCTCAGTGCCAAACAGTGACCGGGTGTGCATACTTGTATATACTGCCAGGTGCCCTTGTGGCTCTTGTCTGACCTGTGCCCAGTTTACTCCTACATAGAAAGCCACTCTCCAGGACAGCCCTGGTCGGGTAAGAAGCTGGGTTTGGGTGCATTGTCGGGGGAGGTACGGAGGAGGCAACCTAAGAAAACACACGACATAGCAGAAGCAGTTTGTTGCTCACAGATCCCAGAAAGACGAGGGCAGCACACCTCGCGGGGCCAATGGGAAGGGGAGAGACATATGGTACATCACACTCAGCTGGCAGGTGGGGAGCAAGGGAGTTACCCAAGGTATTCCTCAAGGGAGTTTCCCATGGGGGGTTCTAATTGGTGGGTTTGCAGCAAGCAGACATGAGCTTCATGAGTCATGCTGTGACTGAGAGGTGGTCGCTGCGGCACATCTGCTCTGTCCGTGCAGGTGATGGTCAGTGGGGTAAGTCAAATAGGTTGTATCCAACTGTCCCTGTGGATACCAGGGCGGTGTATAGGGCAGACATCTGGACCGACCACACTGAGGAACTGGGAGCAGGCAGAGAACTGGAAACCATCAAGGGTGACTAAGCCTTGCTCCTGGAAGGAGAAAGCTAAACTTATATTCAAAAGGGAAGCCAAGGCAATGTAAAATTATAGGATTTCACTGCAGGCCCACGCTTCACTCCTGGCCTGCTGTTTTGCTGCCCAGCATGAGGTCTCCTTGGCAAAGAACAAGCCATCTCTTTCTGTAGTCTGGCGTGATTAACAGCCTCTATCCCATACTCCGCCCCTGGTGTCTCTTGTAACATTGGATTGATCATTAAGCGTTCCCCCGGGAGCTCAGCAGCGGCACATGCTGCAAAACTGGATGATGAAAAGAGAGAACAATCATAAAACCTAACTACTTTTTTTGTCTGTAAGTGAATCTAGGGAGGGATTAGCTCTTAAATGAAATATTTATAGGGTTTTTTTTTTCTGTTTTAAATTTTATGGCATCTGCCTGAGAAGGAAGCAAAGATATCCTCTCATACCCAGTGTCCCTCTGACATTATCATCATTATTGCCATTATTAGCATCATTGTTGCCATTCTGTAAAGGCACTTTGAAGGATCACATGTCATGCATTGCACTGGGAACTTTAGTGCAATGAGTTAGTTAAGTAGATACTTCAACTATCTAGGACCCTGTTTTAGAGAAGGGCCCCTTTGAAAATCTGGTGAAAGCTATGGACCTTCTTTTGTAGCTTATCCTTGTAAATATGTAGCTTATGCTCATAATGCAACGGTTTCCATATCATTTCAAGGAACACATAGATCTTCTGAAGCTTGGGTTACGAAACCCACTTGGGAAACTTACAATCAGAATAGAGTTGACAATCCCTGATTATTCCCTGATCATGCACCCTCTGAAATACAAGAAACTGGGTGTTCTGGCGGAAATAGTGACTCCTGTCTCATACAGCTTGCGGTTTTAGGGAAGAAGTAAACAAACATGGAAGATAAGGCAAAATTGGTAAATCCCACGAGAGAAATATTTTAAATGTTTCAATGTTGCACGGTAGATTTAACCTTTTGAAATATTTAAAGAAATGTCTTAAATTTTATATTATTTTATTGTCAAAACAGCACCATTAAAGAACAAAGAGAGGGAATAGGATGGGCATAGGAAATAATAGTTTCTGAGCATCTACTCTGCCAGGCACTATGCAAGGAGTTTTAATTACATAACAGGTTATTTAATACTCAAACACTTCTATGAGCTGGGTATTTCCCCCCAGATTATTTATTTCTTCCTTTACGAATGAGGAAACTGTGGCACAAGTAATTTGTTAAGGTCACGTGGCGGCAGGACTTTTAGGGCTTAGAATGAGGATCGCCTGCCTCTGAAGTTCATGTTCTTTCCAGTTGGTGGCAAGTAAATAATTACAGCGTTCGGCAACTGAAACGACTGATAAATGGAGACACTCAGTCGTCTGGCTAACACCCACCTCTATGAATTGTTCTCCAATTTTTCAAAGGCAGAATAAATTGCTTTCCGCCTCATTACTCCTAAAACACCATGTATATAGTCCTCTTTTTCTAGCAAACTTTATTTTTCAGAGGAGTTTTAGGTCCATAGCTAAATTGAGCAGAAGCCACAGAGAGTTCCCTTAGACCTCCTGCCGCCCACAGACGTAGCCTCCCGCAGACCAAAACCACGTCACCCAGAGTGGTCCATTTGCTACAGCCCACGAACCTACACGCCCACATCATCCTCACCACCCAGAACCCATATTTTAGTGTATTCACACAGTTGCGTGCTATCACCACTATCGAAATCCAGAGCATTTTCATCACCTCCCAAAGAAGCCTTGTACCCATTACCGGTCACTCCCTCCTCTCCCCTGCCCTGGTCCCTGGCAACCAGGAGTCTACTTTCCGTCTCTATGGCGTTGCTGTTTCTGGGCACCTCATGTATAAATAAATGGAATTGTACAATATGTGACCATTTCTATCCGATTCTTTCACTTCACATGTTTCCAAGACTCATTTATTAGTACTTCATTTCTTTATTTTTATTTCAGAATATTATGGGAGTACAAATGTTTTGGTTACATGAATTGCTTTTGTACAGTCAGAGTCAAGGTTATATGTGTGCTCTTCCCCGCAGACAGTGTGCACTGTGCCCGTTAGCTGTGAATTTGCACATCCCCTCTTCCCCACTCCCACCTACATGATTCTGTTGAATTTTTACTTCCATATGTGCGTAAGCGTTGATCAATTAGTTCCAATTTAGTATTGAGAACGTGTGGTGTTTGTTTTTCCATTCTTGCAATACTTCACTTAGTAGAATGGTCTCCATTTCCATCCAGGTTGTTACAAAATACTTCATTTCTTTTTAGGGTTGAATAGTACTTCATTATATGCATATAGAGTCATCCCTCAGTATGCTTGAGGCATTGGTTCCAGGAACACACCCCAATACCCAAGTCCAAGGATGCTTAAGTACCTTATATAAAATGGCACAGTATTTGCGTATAACCCATGCACATCTTCTCGTATACTTTAAATCATCTCTAGATTATTTACGATACCAGATGCAATGTCAACGCTCTGTGAAGAGTTGTGCTACTTCCTCACTTACCCTTTACAAGCTGCATTGTAACTGCCATGGGTGGGGTTTCTTGCCTCTTTCAGTCTGAGGTCGCCCAGTTCTTGAACAGTTCTTTTGTACACAATATATTCCTAAAATTGTAAAACCTGATCTGATTTTATTTTTGACCTTTTCTTGATTGGATGTTGTACATTAGCATTCTTTTTAGGGCAGGTAGAGCTTTTAAAGCTGATTTTTCTATAGTTGATTGGATCCATTTCAGTGGACCATGCTGACAAGGATGTGTGTGTTTCAGTTATAATTAGACCCAGCATTTAGGGAAAATATTAATAATGGGTTGTTCTAGATTTACCTATTATGAATAATGCTTCGAGACCCATTCTTTCCTATGTCTTTTCGTAGTGTTTTCAAATTTCTTACATGTAGCAATCTTTGGGATTTGGGAATGGGAAATCAGAGTTCCTGAAATCATAAGTCATTCTGTATTTTTAATAGTATTTTATGTATATGTCTTAAAATAATCATGAGTGACCATAATAAACGTTCACTTTTTTGTGATAGGGCTATACTGAAAGTTTCAGTGGTGTTATTTATTTATTTTTTTGGTTTAAAAAAGGATGTGATAATTAATGCATGGCTAATTATTGTTGTGCGCCAATATATTATGACAAGATTAAACATTTCAATATCATGTAAACGTAGTCTATAGCTTACAAAGAATTTGATACCAGAAAACACGAAAAGAAGAAAACATTAACAGAAAATTAACATTCAATAATCATTTTAAAGAACTGAAAGATAATATCACAAATATTTAAGTTATTTTTTAAATTAAAATTTTAAGGCTTAATTTCCCTATCTGGTAATCTTGATCTTTGCATTATAACAAATATTCAAGTTGTATAGCAATTTCTTTCATTTGTAATAAAGCTGATTAAATCACTGATTGCAAGCAAAAGCATTTTAAGTTTGGGTATCGGGGGTTCATATTGCTTCATACAGGCTCATGTGATTTCAATTTTACCACTGAAAGTGCTACCACGTTTGCTAGTTCAGATATAGATCAGTTTCTGATTTTATGTTGGAGTGTTTCACAACATCTACATCTCTGGGGTTTTTTGTTTTTTGTTTTTTTTGTAAAATGTTTACAAAGACCCGTAGCCTATAGCCAATGTTCAAACAACAAAAAATGCCAGCAAACGCTGTTTGATAGTATTCAAATACCTTAACATTTGGATCTCCTAGCAAGGTTAACAGCACCACACGGAATCACAGAATCACATGTCAATATTGCCAATGTAGGACTTCTTTTGCTTCCAAAATGTGTCATTTCTTAGAATACCACTCACAAGATTTGCAAAGTATTCTATGAACATAAACGTACTGGTGTTTATTTTATTTGCAAGGGCACAGACGGGGCCATGAACACACACTGGAACGTGGCGGTGAGTGCAAGCTCCGCTGACTAATTAGATCGCAACTACTTCCTCCCGTGTGTTCCTGTACTGGTTCCAGGAAATATTGGCTTTAACCTTTGACTGCTGTTCTGGCCTCTTCCTGTTCTTGCTTTTGACTTCATCGGTGGATTCCTTCCAAATGCGAATATCTCTGTGTTAATTGTGCAGACACCTGTTGGTTTCACATCTCTGCTTTTCCCTGTGTGTCTGTGGCACTCTGCTCCTACAGACATGTTCAGCTCCTTCTCTTCATGGCTGTCCCATGAAGATATGACGTGGTCCTCCAGCTCAGCTCTTCCTCCTCTCTGCCTCCTGTTCATGCAGCTGAATGACATCAGACATCTGTGGCTGGAATGGGGAGGGTGGAGACTGTTATTCCATCCAGGAACGTGCATGGGATGAGTTCACCAAGAAGCTATGGCACTAGCTACGGCATTTTGTGTCCATCTCCTAGGTAAACCTAACACTACATCTGCAATATTAGGGGTTACATGAGAGGAGGGAATTGCCTCAAAGATTTATATCGTGCCTTCCTGCCTGGTTTTAGAATCCTATACTCTGATTTTGTAGAGCTGGCCATAGAAAAAGCTCTAAGTAGTCACAATTTATTTTTGAAACCCATTCTTCAGTCTTGGTGCCATGTTCTTCTTCCCAATTCTCTTAAGCTTTTCTCTGTCCATCCTCACAATGTGTCTTGTGACCTCATGTTCTAATCTAGTGGACTAAATTTCCCATGATGGAATTCCACCCAGAATAGCTCACTTTTAATACTTCTCATGCTCCAAAATGATCTCTTGTGCCCCATTTTACGCTCATGAGATCTGTTGCAGCCCCAGTTGACCTTATGGTAGCTTATGTTAGCCAGGAACTAGAAGGTATCCATGAACTGATCCGCTGTAAGGCATGCAGGACTCGTAGGCAGCTGATCCACGCTCTCAAGAAGAGAACAATGTCTAATATGAGACCATATGGAAAGTTAAATGAATCTCTAGTTGGCAGAAAAATTAGTGAAGACACAGTGAAGATGTCGGGCAATACACTGTGTTTGAGAGTTTTTGGAATAAAAGTCTTTTCTGCGCCCCTTAAAATTTTATGATGCAATCCCCCGTTCCGTCTTCACATATGTTTGGTTTGGACATAATGGCTGAAAATCAACTTCAAATCAAAAGTGCTATTCTTCTTTGGGTTCAATACTGACCTCTGAAATGACTTGGGTCTCACTCCTTGGGAGCCACCGTTCCCTTCTTTGTTAACTGAAGTTCTACAAACCAACCACTGCACATTCAAAGATTCATTGCCCTGGAAATGCTGCCCGCTCTCACCGCCGATGGTGCTGTAACAATCTGTTCTTTAAATAAGTCTAAACTTGACGAACAGTAATCACTAATTGGCCCATTCATGTTCAGTTTTAAGTGCATAATTCATTTACCACGCTCTACCCTCTTGCTACATCCTGTCTGTTTATTCAAGGGATGTGTTTTCAGCTCGATTTTGCCCTCTCAAGATTTTGTATGTTAGTACCCTCTCTTAATAACCTTTGTAGGTGTCACAGATGAATTTCCTTCTGTGTGGAGAGCTAATTGTCTTTCAATAATCTAGCTATGGTCTTTCCATTTCTTCACATACAATTTTAGTAATTAGGCTCTCTGAGCATGGATTGAGTTGGGCACTAAGGAGGCGGAAAGAGCTTTTTAATGCTTAAATTTTACTGGATCTCTCTGTAATATTGTTTGCTGAGCTCCTTGGGGCTAGACAGTTTTATTCACTAGCTCTTCAGAATCCTGATGCCCCCAAGAGTTTGTCTTTTATAACCACCTCCAACAAATTAGACAATTATTATTCAGTTCTGCATTTCCCATTAAGGTGCACAGCAAATGTTTTACAGCTGATATTTCAATTGCGTTGATCCACAGCCTTGAAGTGGTGTGCCATTTACAGAATCCTTTTTTTAAAGCTATTTATTTGCTATAAAATCCATTGAATGCACTCACTCAGACATATTTTGAGGAGACTTTTCAGCTGCAACGATGGTAGGCTGCTATTCTCCTTGAAGTTGGTGCTATCAGAGCTCCAGTGGGGGATGCTGATGGCGCCTAAATGACATTTTCTCATAATTGATTTGATGTGAACACCTGGGCCATGTCTACAAGACATAGAAATAGGTTATAATAGGTTATAATTGGTTTCTGAAGCACAACGTAAGTCTGGAAAATTATTGCATCTGTTTAGCTTCATTAACTCTTTCCTTCTCTATGAATTAATTTTTATGATTAGCATTGCCCTGACATGGAAATGTCTTCTTAAACGCATATAAAATTTAACGTTTTAAATAATAAAACAGGTTCTTTGTTCTGTTCTCTATTATTGTAACATTGCTAGGTGATATGTGTTTTCGTAAATTCTTTGTTTATATGCAACAACATGGTAGACACACGTAACGACTTCCAGAAATCTTAAGAATCATATCATTTGGAGTTCAGAAGAAAATCAATTGAACAGTTTTTTTTTGTTTTTTTTCCTGGCCTCCTACGGTTGGGCCAATAGTGATACATCTAACATGTACTGAATCAGGCTGTCTGCTAAGTACTTTACAGGTATTGTAATATTTTATTTAATATCCCAGGCTTATGATGAAAATGGCAATGTTACCCTTCCTTTAAGAGACTGGGACGTTGGAGCACAAAGAGATTGAATGGATTTCCAAAGAAACCAGTTGTGGAGCCCAGGTCTGAGCAGAGAGTTCAGATTAAGAACCTGAGCCTCTAGTCGTGATACTACTTGGATCAAGTTAGGCCAAATACCTAACGAGCAGGGTAAAAAGCCATAAGGAAACACACCAGCTGCGATGACAGGCTCAAGGGTGTCATTAAAAAGCGACAGGGTAAATAAACTGTGGTATATATATCCAGACAATGGGACATTATTAGGGCTGAAAAGAAATGAGCCGTCAAGCCATCAGAGAGACGTGGAGAGAACTTAAATGCATATCGCTACGTGAACGAATTCTGTCTGTAAGAGCTGCGTGATTCCGACTGTACGGCACTCTGGAAGAGGCGAAACTATGGACATAGTCAAAAGACGAGTGGTTGCCAAGGTGAACCTCGACCAAGTCTCTTCCCACGCCTCTTCCTGATTCTCTAATACTCTAAGGAATAAGGAAGAAATAAACATAAGCCAATTTCAATTCTTTTCCCCCTTGGGATCCACCTCCAAATAAGACTACCTCTTTGTCACTGAGATAATTCCAATCAACTGTTTAGCAGAAAATGTAATCCTTATATTGAAAGTGAGCGATTGTGTTTGTTTCTCTTTTTTTCAATAGATTTAAGGGGTACCAGCGATTTTTAGTTACATAGATTAATTGTATAATGGTGGTGTCTGGGTTTCAGTGGACCCATCATCCAAATAGAGTTTATTGCAATTAACAAGTAGTTTTTCATCCCTCACCCCCTTCCCACCCTTTCTCTTCTGAGTCTCCAATGTCAATTTTGACACTCTGCATGACCATGCATACCCACAGCTTAGCTCCCACTTAAAAGTGAGAGCATGTGGTATTTGGTTTCCTGTTCGTGAGATATTTCACTTAGAATAATGGATATTTCACTATCCAGGTTGCTGCAAAAGACACTATTTCATTCTGTTTTGTGGCTGGGTATTACTCCGGCTTGTCACTCTCTTTTTTTTGTTTCAATGAAAGATTTTTTTTTTTGTTCATCTTTCATTTTTATAGCCAGAAATTTTGCTAAAATGCTACCTGTACTAATATCAATATTTTTGTATTTATATTTCACTGGTTAAGTCTTTGAGCTAGAGTAAAAGTTATTCTTACAATAAAAGCTTTCCTTTGTCATTATTACCTTCCTGCTCTTGAGGAGTAAGGCAATGCAGAAGAATGCTTTCGAAATGAATGTGCCTTTGTTCAAGTCATAATTTTATCAAAGTGTCTAGTCGCTTTATAGAATTGAGTTTTGTTAAGCAAGTATTTTCATCAAAAATTGCATAGTAGCAATCTTAGAAAGAAGGTGCTTTAACCTGTCATTTTATAAACACAGATCCCTCTGGGGCACTATGCCAATCATTCCTGGAGTAAAGATGCAGAAGGAGACAAGTTTGCTTATTGAGATCTGCACGGACTTGTACCTACTCAGACTTGGGTTATCAGAGAAGGGCAAATTAAAACCACAATGAGTTACTATCTTGCACTAGTCAGAATGGCCATTATTACTAATAAAACGTCAAAAAATAACAGACGTTGGTGAGGATACAGTGAAAAAGGAATGCTTATACACTATTGGCTGGAATGTAAATTAGTACGACCTCTATGGAAAACAGTATGGAGATTTCTCAAAGAACTAAAAATAGAACCACCATTCAATGCAGAAATCCCATCAGTGGGTATCTACCCATAGGAAGGAAGTCACTGTATCAAAAAGATACCTTCCCTCATATGTTTATCACAGCACTATTCACAATAGCAAAGATAAGGAATCAACCTAAGCGTCTATCAATAGATGATTAGATAAAAAAGTAGTATCATATATCTGTGTGTGTATATATGTGTGTGTGTGTGTATATATATATAAATCCTACTCAGCCATAAAAAGAATGAGATCATATCTTTTGCAGCAACATGGATGGAACTGAAGGCCATTATCTTAAGTGAAATAACTCAGAAACAATCAAATACTGCATGTTTTCGCTTATAAGGAGGAGCTAAATAATATGTACACATGGACATACAGATTGGATTAATAGACACTGGAGACTTGGAAGGGTGGGAGGGGGATGAGGGATGAGAAATCACTTCGTGGGTACAGTGTACACCAAATAGTGACGGTGAACATTTTTAGCGATGGCTACACTAAAATTGCCAGACTCCACCGCGAGGCAATAAATCCATGTAATGAAATTGGACTTGTACCTCCTAAATCTATAAAAATAAAAAAGAAAACACACACACAAAAAAACAGACATAGAGTTCAAATTGTTTTATGTCCTCACCTAAATTGAGAAATTCAGTCTTTAATCTTTATTTCAAGATACATGCTTCAAATTTTTAAAACGTCAAAATAACAGTGTCACTATAACAAAGATATCGGTATTTCTTGGTACTTAAAAATAGCGTGGAAAACCAGGTTACACCAATTACAGAAACTATCATTTGAATCGCTAGCTATAGGATCTGTGAAATGAGTTGGCAATATTTTCCCTACCACCCTCCTTTTTACCGGTGGTAGATTTTACCATGCCGAAATTTTTATTTTTGTGAAGTTTTGTGAATTTTTCAGTCTTTTTATTTACGGCTCTGGGTTTGAGTCTGTGCTTTTGAAGTCTTTCCCCATTCTTTGTTCATAGTCTCTGCTTCTATGAGTTTGACTCTTTTAGATTCCACATATAGGTAGAGCCACGCAGTATGTGTCCTTCTGTGATTGGCTTATTTCACTTTACATAATGCCCTCCATATTTTAATGTTTCCTTCAATGTCCCAAATTCCTGGATGTGTCTTTGCAGGTGGCCACAGAGAGGTGCCCAAGAGCAGCAAGCCTGCTTTCCCAGGAGTTTTAATCTCTGGCATTAAAAAAAACATTTATCATTGAGTTGCTGTTTGTTTCAAGCTAATATCTGGGATTATGCATGGACTAGCAGTTCTTAGATTGCTGAGTCATCAGTGTAACACTGAGGAGTTGAAGGCTCAGGAGTGGGGAATCTTAAGGGATCCCACATAAGTAGAGCTCAGCACAGTATCTGGGATGTAGTAGGACCTCCACAAATATGAGTTTTCCTTTTCTTCTTCCTTCCCCTTCCCTGCCCTCTCTGTGTTCGTCCCATGACTTCTCACTCTCTCTTTCTCCCTATTGGTTGTTTTCATCGAGTCAAGAAATTTCCTAGGAACCAAATTACAGACACTTCAGAGTCAACAAAATCCCGCCAGCCAATCAAGAATCAAACCGTGTCCCATGCAAGGCTTTTCCTGAAGCTTGTGTTGCATCCTGAAGCAAAAAGAAGTGGACTCCAGTGTTAGATTTCAGTTCCAATCCCAGCTCAAATACTGAGCCATCAGCAGTGTGACCGGAGGCATTTCTGCAAAGCCTCCCCGAACTGCAGTCTCCTTTTCTATAGAGCAAGGGCAATACCCATCTCATAGGATGGCTGCAAAGACTGAATGAGAAAACATGGGAATGCACCACCAATAGTGCTGGCATTTATACCAGATTGAGGTGCAGACAACAGGCTTTTGTTGGGGAGGCGCTGAGGGCGAGAAGAAACACTTGACCTCTTAGTAATACTAAACTCTGGTGGCCCTGTGTTTCCTTGAGGGATGGCCAAGGACACACAGGATGCCCTTGTGCTCTGTGGGGTGAGCCCCTCAGGCTCAGAGAGAACAAGCTCCGTGGGGCTCAGGGAGGGAGAGGAAAGAGAGTGCATGTTAACTCTGCTTGCTTTTGGGGCCACAGACCTGCTGTTTCCCATGGAAATTCACTTAGGAAAAAAACCTCCTGGTTATACTGATTGGTCACAAAAGGTTTAACTTAATATAAATACATAGCGTGTGTGTGCACACTCCCGCCTGTGCATGTGTGCAAGGGTAAGGAACCAGTAAGGGGGTCTGGGACCTCTTTGCCTCTCTATGGTGTAAATCATGGCACATAAAGAAGTAATTTAGCAGAGTCACCCCCCAAAATATGCCCTTCAAAACTCCTGTGTGTGTGCGCGTGTGCCTGTGTATGCAAAAACACGTAGGAAATAAGGAAGGTGGTGATTCTAGTATCAGGGTACCAGAACAGAAAAGATTGTGAGGGTTTTTAATGATCTTGAGGGGGGATAATAAGTTTGGTTTATGCTCAATGCCTACCAAAACATAGATGCTTCATAGCTTGGCTGAGTGAGTATGTTCCATCTTTTCTTGTTGTGGGGTCTTTGGTGGAGCCAAGACTCCCTGCGAACATAGAGAGAGCTGGACCTGCTGACACAGACCTGGGGGTCAGCTCCCTAAGGGTTACGTAAGGCAGCCTGCAGACCAGCAGGTGCCCACAGAGGAAGAAGACGGTCTTCTGATGCTTGGACGAGCCAACGCAGGTCGGACTGGGACGAGCCAAGCTTGTTCCCAGCTTGGAGTCGTGACAGCCACTCCTCCACCTGGCACACTGCTGCCTCAGGTCCGAGGGCTAACTCCTTGACGTTTTGTTGTTTATTTGCTCATGGCTGGTTTCCCCTTCACTAGAATTGAAGCTCAATGAGAACAGCCACTTTGTCTTTCCATCTCTCTCCTGAGCTCCCAGAGTGATGTCCTGCAACAAGAGAGTAATAGGAGCTCAACAAATATTTGCAGAACGTTGAAAGAAGGCATTATGCTTTCTTGTACCATAAGACCAAAGTGCTCTAGACTTAATTTTTCAAGAGAAAATGGGGCAGCCACTCAAAAAAAAAAAAAAAAAAAAGCAACAGAGGGAAAAAAAACACCCGAATAAAAGCATATGCTTAAAAAATCTGGCTTGCGTTTTAGATTTTTCGCAAAGGAGACATAATTAAAGTGTTTCACTCTCCCCCTAGACCTCTGACAGCAAAATTAGCACGAAGGAGAACAGTACATAACGGGAAGCAAAGGTAAGCATTAAAACGTTGTTTGTCTCATGCAAATTGCACAATCTACTTCTGATTCATGACCAAAAAAAAAAAAAATAAAACACCTTTTTTTCCTGAAGTCTTAGAATTGATAAATGTCAGTTGAAATGCTTCTGAAATGCCTTCCCTTTGGGTGTAGACTTTAGGTAAGGAGTATTTATTGGACACTTCTGAAATCCTGTCAGTACCCCACGCACTGGGGTGGCAATGACAAAAAAGAGACCAAGTCCTCCCTCTCTCCCTGCCAAGGAGTTCACAGTCTAAAGGGCGGTTGAGATAAACAACACAGCATAGAAACGGTATAAATACGGGTGTTACAGAAGCATGGGGTTGGGGCATGCTGGTAGCTTCGTGAAAAATATAACTGTGAATGAGATCCCGTCTCTCTAAAAAAAAATGTAGCTATGAAATAATGACGTTGAGGAAATCAAATTTAATAATGGACTTTGAGCAGGTATGATGAGTCGGTCAATCACCAACCTTCTACCGAGGGCTTCCTCTGTACCAGAACTCTCCTGGGTTCTGTGCGTTTAGCCTTCAAGAAACTCACGGTTTGCCGCCGTGCCAGGTCAGTGAAGGCACCCAAAGGCCACGTAAGATTGCTCTCTTTCTCCACTGGGCTTCGGACATAAGGGTGTCGGCATTTGCAGAATCAATCAGATTGCTTTACTGTATCCCATCGGCATGCAGACACTCTGACCCAACCCTCAAAAGAGGTTCAAGTAGGAAAAGAGTCAGTCAGATAACTCAAAGGCCATCCCTAGCCTCTGGGAATTTACACCAAATCCTTTGGAAAAATTCATGCCCTCACTCATTCCTGCTGTGGCGGATACCGTCCCTGTTTCGAAAACTAGTCATCTCTCTCTGTTTCGCATGCAACTCTTGGTTGGGGCCCAGATTCTACTGAGAGGGGTGGGATAATTTGATCTACAGCAGCAGAGAAATAGGCTTTCAGCTAGTTTTTGAGTCAGAAACATCTTATAACTCCAAAATAAATGGTGACGGGAAGTGCAGTGCGTGCCAAGTGCCCTTGCGTAGGGTTGAGTTAAAACCGTCAAATTTAAAGCGAATGTTGATAGCACTGGCTCATTAAGAAATTTGCTACTTCCTTGCTCAGGAAGGCATGCTGTTGAATTCTCCAAAACACTTACCCTCTTCCCCTCGCTGGTATCCTTGCTCAAATCTGGCTTCTTCTTGAATTTCTCCTTCCTGTCACTATGGTTTTGGTTCAAGTGATTTCAGGGAGAGTGACGCAGATGGGGTTACATGCTGCAGTTGCTACCCTGTCACTGCCTGGCTGGTGGCCGCTGCAGCTCTTACTAACTCTGCCTGGGTGTGTTGGGGGGAGAGCAAAGCTGTGGACACCCCCAGTAGGGATGAGGGAACCAGACCGCTGCCTGGAAGACCTCAGGTGGCATAGTGCCCTCACATACCCACCTAGCAGCAAGGACATGCCCTCTCTGCCTTGGTTTAAGTCCTTGGATTGTAGTTTATCCAATAACCCAAGAGACAAAGCTCCAAGTTCCCCGGTTAGCAGTCCCAGAGCTGAAAACCAAAGTTTCATATGTACTTAGAAGCAGAAAACGTTAAGAATGCCTTACCCTGACAGGCAGAAAATATCAATGAATTCAGTGAGTGTTTAAATATAGTGCCTAACCTTATTAAGAAGAGATTGGAGATATTTGAGCCATGTCACCAAAGCTTTTAAATCAACATTATGGGAAGTAACTCCCACAGATCTTGCCAAAGACAGATATATGGGTTGGAGTTTTGACATAAAGTGGCATTTGGGAATGTACTTATGTCTGAAGGGTCCTAAGAATATTAATTATTAATTTTCAGTGACAGTGAATTATTATGCTCACTTAAATAGGGAGATGAAGACAACATCAGTGGAAATAAATAGCAAGGATCTACCCCTTTTCTGTTCCATAGACACCCCGTCTCCATGAACACCATCACCACCACAGCCAAGGATAACTGGCATTATCATGCATCTAACACACCAGGAAGTCTATTTATTAGGCATGATGTGATTTAATTACTGAAAAACCTATGGAGGAGAGATTATTATCACTTCCATTTTGCAGATAAAAAAAGTTGAGTTTTCAAAAGGTTGTCACACAACTAGTAAATTATAGAGCCAGTCCCAACAAGCTCTGTGATTTTGAAGACCTTGCTCTTGGACACGACGCTGCCTTTGACAAGATGTAGCCCTGAGCAGTGGGGTCTTCCAACTTTCCTCCCGACAAGCATTTCCCAGGCTTTGGTTTGACCTCTGGTTGGGATCATACATTTTCAGCTTTCTCCATGAGTCCCTGCTAATAGACTCATCTTATAAGGATCCTACGGTCTTTCTGAAAACATAAACCCATGCACAGAACAGATGCCATTAAACAAATACCAGATCAAGATAGAATCTCGAATTTTGCCCTTAAAAAATTCCTCGCACAAGAATGACAAATGGCACTGCTTGGCGTGATGCTGACCTTTTCCCCTTCGGTTGTTTGCCTACGTGACCAGTTCTTCCCTAGTCCCGTCCTCGCCGTAAAGCCTGGTGAGGTTTGCTCAAAGCCTGGCACTGTGGAGGCTTTCTTTTTACTTCTTCCCTGGGAACAGCTGGCAGCAGTGTGTTTCCTACCTGTGAGCTGTATAGACCGCACTTCTCGGTTGCAGCCTTGGGAGCCGGGAGCCAGTCTTGACTTAGGTCCAGACAGTTGTTCCCAATTTGTTGATGAACTCAGTCGGTTCCCTGCTGGCCTCTGGCTCTTTTTCTGCTGGCATTATCTGCATTGAGGTTTACCAGATGCTTCCAGTGGCCCTTGCTTATTTAGGTTAAATTGTTAATGCTGCTGTCCCTCTGCTCTACCCGCTAGGCGGGGGCCCCTTGTCAGTCAGCTCTGTAGTTCTGGTAGCAGGTACGGGCCAGACATGGTGGATGAGATGGCTTCATAAAGCTTGGAAGGAAGGAAGGGAGGAAGGAAGAGATGGAGTTGTTATTATTATTATTCGGGTTTGTTTTTAATTGGTTTACTCTCTGGCAAAGATCCTTGAAGCAGAGAGAGGTTAGAGAAGAGAGAGCTAGAATCCTCCACCAGACCTCCTGGATTTCTCAGAGAGAAGTGATTTAACGGGAAGGGCACCCATTTGGTGCTCAGTTTCCCAGGGTTGCCACTCACTGCTTGGATGACTGTGGACAAGTTTCTTAACCTCTCTGTTCCTCAACTGACTCAGCTGTAAAGTGGAGAACATGGAAGTATCTTTTTCTTAAGAGTTCAATGGGGAGTGAAAGAATAAATACGTAAAGGACTCGGAGAAGTGCCAGCACGTGAAAGAACTAGTTTACTATCGTTGCTGTTGTTAATGAGAGAGCGTTTAGCTGCAAAACCTTAGAGACTCATCTCTAGGAAAAACATGCATTCATTTGTTCTCTAGATATTTTACCAGACACTTAATGGGTGTCAAGTATTGTGTCAGGTGTCAGGGAAGAGACGTAATCAAGACAGGAATGATATAAAATTCATATCATTCATTATGCATCTAATCAATCACTATTGGTACAAAGACAGAGCAAAGGGCTTCGGTGGGGAGTGAGGTGGGGATGGGCAGGGGACCCTTACCCGATCTGGGGGTTGGGTGAGAAGGCTGCCGTGGGGTCACGAAAGCAGTGAGCACACCAGGGCTGGCGACGCTCGAGGCTTCAAGGCTTGCTTGTGCTGCCCAGACCTGGCCAACTGTTCCACTGCAATCCTGCTCCGGTGCCACTGGGGCACCTCAAGGATCAGCGGCTCTGAGCAGGGGGAGGCAGTGCCCTTGGGCAGCACCACCAGACGGTCCCACATGGGTGCTCTGAGCAGCACAGCACGGAGGTTGTGCTCTGTGAGCAGCAGGTGTGGGCCGGAGCAGGTGCGGGAGAGGACAAAGGTTGGGCACGAGTGAAGCTGATGGGATTGTCTGGGAGCACTAGCGCGGCATCTCCCAGGGGACCAGGCCCCGCCTTAGTGGGTGAAGCCAAAGCCAGTGCCATTGGGCACTACTGTTAGCTAGTCTTCAAGTGTAGGTACCTAGATGCTGGTAATGTCTGGGCTATTTGGGTTGCCCCAATAAGAGTTCCCCAATTTTTTCTGTTGACTGTGGCTATTTTCTTAAGAGCTTCAATTTCTTCCCCTGGAGCTCTAAGAACTATAGGAAGTTAAAGTGTAAACTGGTCTCTTGGATCCTTCCCTATTTTTTAAATTCGGAGTGTGTAATGTCTGATAATTATCTTTTTCCCCTTTTGGTATATTAAGAATTGATCTCTGTGTTCTTTCGTTTATAGCCTGTTTCTGACGTGAGATTGCTATGTTACTGCATATTTTTTGAGTAGGATTCATTTTTAAATCTTTTTAGCCCTTGGCAACATGAGACCTCGTTAGTATTTCTGGATCTTTATATGAACAAGATGTCAGATTCTTGATTTCACTAAATCATTTAAGGACTGGGAATGGCTGCCTTTGTGAGCAATAAGAGAGACCTGGTTTTCTTTAAAAAGGGAAGACAGAGAATGCTAAGAATCAGAAATTGTTCATATACAATTTTGCACGAGGCTTCTGTTTTCTTCCATATTTGAAATTTACCAGACACCGTCTCCAAGATCATGGTCTATTTAAGAGATCTGGGCTGATGAATCTGGGAGATAATATACTTTATTTATAGAAGTTAGCTCTGTTTGCATCAATTTTATTGACAAGTGTGTATATGTACATTCTATTAGATATGATAATGCTACATATAACATATTATTTCAGGAGGGAAAGCCCCTATTTTATTTACTATATATAAAAAATTATCATATATTATGACATATCATATATCATAATATACTATATAATTTATATATATTACATCATATATCATAATATACTGTATAATAAAATTAATCGCATATGTCATAATATGTAATATATAGTAAAAATATTTACTCCATATATTTACTATATATCGTATATATACATTTACTATATCATATATGTTATTTATATATTATGTTATATATTCAATAAAATGGGAAGTTTCATTCCTGGAAAAGAGAATTTGAACCACTAGGCAGATACTGTGAATTAGTAATTTCCCATTTGCTTTTTAATTCCTGAACAGTTCATGCACGCGTTCACGTGAAGATGGCCAAGTTGTGGGCTAAATCCAGCAAAGCAATACGATTTATGGAAAAGATGCATTTAAGAAATACTGTTTCCAGAACAGAACAAATTGATACAAGCATAGCTGACGTTCAGGGTCCTCCTCGAACATCACTTAGGTGAGCTGACCACGCCACCCCCGTTCTCACCAAGGACTGCCACCGTCTCCTAACCTGCTCTCCAGGTACGTTCTTCGGCCTCTCTCGCTGCTCCCGCCTCTGTGGTCCGCTCCCGATAAGATCATCCTTTGCTTTAGAGCAGCCCCCCGGTGAAGCCAACACTCCAGGAAGCTCAGAAAGGACCTCATATGACAAGGGCATCACTGTCTTGCACGGCAGAGTTCGAGTGTGTCACCTCCTGTGCAAACATCCTGTTCCCTGCACCAGGTGTGAGTGACTCTTCCCTCTCCCGTAGCCTGTGGCTCAGGCTGCCTGGATTTTTCTTCTGGCACTTAGGATTGATGAGATTTTGAGGGGCAGAGAATTGCTTACCTTTGAGTATCCCTTCCTTTGCCCTCTCCCCACAGTGCCCGGCCTTGAATGGATGGACGGAGGAGAATGGAACGAAAGGTCAAGTATGGGCAGTTTTTTCCCGTCATGGGTTACCTGAGCACCACTTCGGTGAAAAAAAAATTCTCTCCTGGGTATCTTTGTCAAGTAGACAAGCCACAGTACGGGGAACTGATCTTGTAATTTGAAACTGTTTTTTTCTCTCTGGAGGATATTATTGCAATTGTTGGAGTTTCTTCTGCTTCTCCTCTTCCTCCTCCTCCTCTTCCTCCTCCTGCTCCTCCTCCTCCTCCCCATCCTTCTTCTTCTTACTCTCTCCCTCCCTCTGTCCCTCTCTGGCTGGCAGATAAAATTCAAGACCCTCAGTTACATTTTAATTTCAGATAAACAACAAATTTTTGTAAGTGTGCATCAAATATTGCATGGGACATACTTATATTAAAAGTTATTCATTGTTTAACTAAAAGTAACTTTAACTGCATGTCCTTTGTTTTTATTTGCTAACTCTGGCAAGCCTACCTCTTTCAACTTTCTATAGTATCTTCAAGCACAGGCAAAAATGAAATTCTATGGGAACTCTCCCGCCTTTGGCCCTATTGACGAAACCCCAAACCGACCAAATTCCGAAAAGTTTCTGAGGAAAGAAGGCACACGTCGTGGATAGAGCTGGGCCACGGAATCAGAGGGCATCTCTTCCTAAGATCGGGAGCACAACACACACACTCTGTTGACTAATTTTCCATATTTTAAATGAGGGAAATTGTAGTCGGGCTGGAGGAGGAGCAAGACAGCATTAACTGTCCCAGGGAGGATGACGTGGCTTCCAGGTTAGGGAAATGGTCAGTAAGAGAAATTCAATCAATGTTGACATTTTTCTTGCAGTTGATTTTTTCCCCCTTAGGCACACTGTGGCTGGCACCAGGAGAATTCGGAAGATTTGGAGTTACAGTGCAAGGGCCACCTTGCAGATAGTATTTATTTATTTCTTTTTTCTTCCCCATTGCAATAACAGCTTCATCTTCATATGAGAAAAACAGAAACTGTTAACAGTACCAGGCTTTCATATTTGTTATTTTGATTTTAAAAGACATGTATTTCTAGAATTCTGTCCAACAGGTCAGGTAGAGACCGGCATTTAAGCTTTTTGCCCAGAAGAGAGAGCAGAAAGGACGTGAAGCCACAAGCCCAAGCTAGGTCCCTTGAATGTAGCAGGCAGTGTCTCTCATCCCTACAGAGAATTCAGCATAAAGATCCTTTCCTGGTCACGGTCCTATGATTCCAGAATGATTCAGAAACATTAGCAGTTGGTTTCCTTCATGAAAGTCTCCCTTTCAAAATGTTGGGTTTCCTGGCTTCTTTCCTGTCCGGTCCTGCGTCTCTCCCCTTTGCTCTGCATATTCAACTGGAGGCAAAACTCTGCAGAAAGCCCCGAAATAGCAACAGCCAAGAAGCCGACATGGAGTCCGCCAGGCTCCGCTGGGCCCAGACCCTGCCAAATACTTGTCATCAAGTCACCAGCAGGACATGGGAAGGGACCAGTGCTCTGGCGGCTGTGGCTCAGACTTGTGACTTGTGCCATTAACCTCCCCGGAGAACCCGTGCCAAAGAGGAAGTCGCTCAGAGAGCCCCTAGAAAACCAGAAATACCAGCTAGAGCAAAAATGCTCCCTGGACCAGCAGCAGCTTAACCGCTTGTGTTCTGGCTGCGGGGGGAGGTGGACGGGTGTCCAGCGGTGGCCCCTGGCTCCTGTTTCCCAGAACCGTCCTGTTCCCATGGCAACTCTGAGGGCTCTTTGAAAAAACTCTGACACTGGACCGTGTCATCCATTGTGCGCCCGGAGTCAGTCTTGGGCACCACCCAAAATCTACAAGGGGATAGAATTCTGAGCCTTGAACATGAAATCCTGGTCATCCCAGAGGCTCCACACTTTCAAAAACCACTGCAGTGGGTTCCACATTCTGGCCCTTGAGATCACTGTACTAAATGTGGAATAAACTAAATGCTTAGTAGAGACTGCTCAAGAAGAAAGCGGTTTTGGGTTGTTGGTACCTAGAAATAGGAGCTCCATGGTAACCGTTTCCAGCGTCATCAATAGTTGGACACAAACTCCCGGAAGTAAGGGTGGCTCTCAAGTCTCTGTGACGGCAGTTTGTGTTTCTTCTGAATCCAGTTTAGTGAAAGTCCTAATGGGAATAATTATTCTTTGAAAGACAGATTTACGTATTACCCTAAACTCATCTTACTGCATAACTTAAAGCTAGCTTTACACAGACACCTTTTTCCTAACACTGAAATCCTGAATGCATTATAAAACGCTCTGAAATGTGGGCTGTCATTTCCATGAAGAGATTAAAAAAATTGTGTCTTCGAAGATACACCATCTGCAACATGAATGACAAGGTTGCCGTATTCAGGAATGCAGTGCACTGCTACTGTGGTTTCAATTAAAGGTGGGAAGTAATATGGCCCTTCTTTCTCATGGAGCTTACAGTTTGCAGAGGACTTTTCCTTACACTATCAGTTTTTTTGAAGTCTACTAACATACTGCAAATATCTATGATCTGCCAAACTTCGCACCGAGCATTGGAGATATGAAGGTGACTAAAGGAACTCATCAAAGGGGGTTATTGTCCTGGGGAGGGGACAATACGTAAGAACAGATAATTAAAACACTGTGCATTAGATGAAAGATACCTATGGTGTGTTGAGAAGAAAATAAGAAGGACACCATCTACGGTAGGGTGGGGCTAAGACTTTCTGAGATGACTTTATTGAGAACTTGTAATAATCCTTTGAAGCAATGTTAATCATTCTGTTTAACAGGGAAAATCAAAGTTGAGAGACCCACATGAGTGCTTCTCACAAAGAGCAGTGTCTACACACTTGAATCCCTATTGATGCCAAGTCCGTGCTCTTTCCACCGTATCCGTAACAAATGTTTTTCACTTTTACTTGTACTTAAAAAATTACCAATACAATGAACTCAATCATGCTTTTAAAGTGAAAATACATTTCTTTTCTCCTGGACTTCCTTTCCATAAGCTTTCTCATCTTGACAGCATGCTCTAGATGGAAAAATCTTACTCATCAAGAAAACCTTGGTTGGAACGTCTAACAATATTAGCTTTTCTCTGTATTCCATCAGCCTATGAAATCCTCTGTTTTTTTCCCCCTGGCAATAGCAGGCTTGGGTGTGAGAATTAGAAGTGACTTAATGTTACACCTTGGGCTTTGAGGAACCAGGACACTGAGTGCATATAGAGATCGAGGTCTCAGCTAAGTGTTTAGATCACACATTGTGCCAGATGTCAGAGTCTTTTGGGAGAAAATTCTTCACGTCGGAAAACGGGACTGAATAAACGGGACTTCAGTGAGTTGCATCATCTGAATTTTCTTGGCCGTGAACGTGAGCGTGAAAGGCGGGGAAAAGCAAAGCAGCTCCTCCCATACATTGGTGAACCAGGAGATGAATGAGAAGGATTCCGAATAAAAGTCCAGATACTGCAGGAGTCCTGGGAAGCCAGATTGTACCTTGACCTAGAGTACTGAGAACAGAATAAGGCTTATAAGAAATGAGAAACCTGCACTATATGTAGGCTAGGGCTTCCCGATAGTGGCTTATAAGCACTGCTGCTAAAACGCACAAGGGAAGCAGGGTCTAAACTATTATACAAACAGTAGGCAGAATGTATATGTGACAGGTGACTTGAGCACTAGTGTTGGAAACACTCCACAATCTTGGGGGAGTTTCTACCGGAGGTAGAGCAACTGGGACTAAACCAAAGAAAGACATTCTCAGTAACTCTGGGAACTGCCAGTGTTTTAATTCTCGAAAATGTTTATGAAAGTGGGGAATTGGCATCCGGTATTAGTGGTTTTAACTGACATCCCTGGATGATCAATGAGATTAAAATTTTTATGTTTTAATTGATGTTTCATATTTATTATGTTTATTACTTATAAACAGTTTACTTATACACTTTGCCAATTTTAATGTTGGACTGCTCAGCTTGTTGTTTGTTTGTTTGTTTAATATGAAATCTGAAAATTTTGTCTTTTTTTTTTAGAGAAAGAATATTTACTCACTTGCTTGTTAAAATATAGCAGAGGTTTCATTGGGGATATAATTCTTCATTTTGTATATGACTAATTAGATGCCCCAACACCATTTATGGACTAATCCGTGCCATTTCCCACACTATTTTAATTGCTAAAAAATCTCATACTAAAAGAAAATACTTTCTACCTTTTTAAAAGATGTTTCAGAAACGTTCCAGCTTTCCAAAGCATGCTTAGTTTTCTAAGTAAATTTTAGATATTTTCTAAACAATCGTATTTGGTTGGGATAGTAGTTATAAATTAATTTGGGAAAATTTATCTACTTTCTATTTAGACTCTTTATACCCGAATGTTCATCCTTTATATATAATAATATGTAATCTTTTCTTTTATTGTCTTTGATAATTTTGTGTATTATAAATTATTTGTTGCTTATAAACAAAAAAATATTTTTGGGATAAAATATTTTTCTTATTATTAAAATGCATATATATGTTTTTTATTCCTAAATTTAATTACTTTTTCCAGAGTTTTCAAAGAGGATAGTAGTATAGCAAGCATTCCTATTATTTCCTCACATCTAAACAATGATTTGGATGAATAAAAAATTCTGAGTTAGAAATTCTTTCCTTCAACAATTCAAAAAATATCACTCCAGGCCCTTCTGGGCACCCAATATTTAACTTGAGATGACTCATGTCAATTTGGTTTTTTTTCTTCACAAGTAAGCTACTCTTTCTCAACAGAAGCTCTTAGAATTTTCTTTGTCATTTTCTATTCTATAGAATATTTAATTACTATAATGTTCTAGATGTCCCTTTTCTTTTATCATTTTGATAATCCTTTTGAGCATTTATAAGCCAAAATATTTTGTTTTTCTTAAATTATGGGACATTATTGATCATTATTTGTTTAAATATTTCTTCCTCCCTATTTTTTTCTCTCCTTATAGAACTTTTATTATGTGGGTATTGACACTTCTGCTTCCAATCTCCAAATCTCCTAACTTCTGTGCTATAGTTCCCATGTCTTCACTCCTCCTCAATACTTTCTCAGAGATTTCCTTGACCTAAACCTCCAAATTACTAATTCCTTCTTTGGCTTTATCCATTAAGCAATGCATCTAATCTACTAAGATCTTAATTCAATACTTCTAATCTTGATACCCAGTATTTCTACTTAGTTCTTTTTCATAACTTTGCTTGTCTGCATCTTCTTCCCAATATTATGAATTGCCTCTTTAAAAATATTTATTATTCTTCTTTTTAATTATTGATAGTTCTGCTTTCCTAATTCTGATCCATCCAGATTATGACATTCAGTTGGATGATTATTTTTTCATGCCAAGTATACTCATCACTTGACTCCTTATCTTTGTCCACAAACCCATTTTACCTTGATAATCTCAGCTCTCTTGGCTAAGATTATCTATGGGGTAGAGGAGTGGAGGCCAAGGTCTTAGAATGTGCCGGTCCTGGTGGGTCTATGGAAGGAGAGGCATATACTGGGGCAGAGAGCCAGAGCATCACCCACTGGACTCAACCACCTTTGTGCACTTTTCCCTCTCCAGGGCTTTCTGTCCTGGAAATTATAACTTTGTCTCTGTCATTTCTTTATTTGAAGATCTTTCCTCTCTTGGCTCCAGTTTCTTATCTTTGAAGTGCAGAGGAAGATATGGGATGGAAAGTAGCTCATCAACTGAGCAATCATCCAGTTCCTGTTGTTAATTTCATCTGTTACCCCTCATGGGCTTTGGGCCAGTCCCCTTTTGCCCATTGTTTCGTGGTGCCCAGGGCTGGCACTGCGATATTTCTGTCCTGCAGCAATGAGGAGGCAAGACACAAGTCCACACCCAAAGCCATGAGTGAGAGTGAAATCTCAAGATCTTTACACAGTCCCCAATTTGGTCTTCCTTTTTACCCCAGACTTACCAGGCTGCTGTGACTATTATAATTATTGCTGACATAGAGCAAAGCCATTGATTTTGAAATATTTATTTTGTAAGATGCACCTTTATGAGCTCGTTTAATGGTTCACATCTTTTTTTCTGTCTCTACAATATACATATAGGCTATACACTTTTTTCCTTCATTAATAGGCTTTATTTGTAAAGCAGCTTTAAGTTTAAAGAAAACTGAGAGGATGGTATAGAGAGTTCTCATATACCACTCTTTTTTGGTCACAGTTTCTCTATTATTAACATCTTGCATTAGTGTGGTACATTTTCAAAGACTTGATAGCTCATTTCTTTTTATTGCTGAATAACATTCTAGTGTATAGATGTACCAGGTTGTTTACCCATTCACCTGTTGAAAGGCATTGTTTTGGCAATTGTCAATAAAAGCTGTTATAGTATTGTGCACTGGTTTTTGTTTTCAACTTATTTGGGTAAATACCAGGAGCGCAATTGCTGGATCATATGGTAAGACTGTGGTTAGCTTTGTAAGAAACTGCTGAATTGTCTTTCAAAGTGACTGCACCATTTTTCATTCCCACCAGCAGTGAGTGAGCATTCCTGTTGCTCCACATCCTTGTCAGCATTTGGTGTTGTCAGTGCTTTGGGTTTTAGTGGTTCTAATAGATGTGCAGTGGTATCTCCCTGTTTTAATTTGCTATTTCCTGACATAGGATTTGAGCATCTTATCAAATGCCTAGTTGCCATCCATATATATTCTTTAGTGATGTGTCTGTTCAGATCTTTTGCTCATTTTTAAATTGGGTTGTTTGATTTCTTATGTTGAGTATTAAGAGGGTTTTTTAAAAATATATTTTGGATACGAGTCATTTGTCAGATATGTGTTTTGCAAATATTTTCTCCTAGTTTGTGGCTTATCTTTTTATTCTCTTACCAGTGTCTTTTGCAGAGCAGAAGTTTTTAATTTTAGTGAGGTCCAAACTATCTTCTTCTTTTTTTTTTTAATAGATTGTGTTTGTGGTGTTTCTTATATAAATGGGCTAAAGACAGCCCCTGTGTATTGGCTTAAAATGCTCCTAAATTATACATCAGACTAGGACTGTTAGCCTAAACCCCATGGACACAAGCTCAAATTCTTACACATCCAATTGCTTTAAATGTAGTCCAAATAAACATATTTTTTAAAGGCCTACCTACTTTGCATACCCCGTGAAACTGCATCCAACATCTGCTAACCGTAAATAAGACAAATCATGCAGCTATAAAAGGCTACAAACTGCTGCTGCTTTTTGGAGCTTTCTGACTTAGAGATTTCCCACTTTATTGCCAAGTGACATCACCTACACACACAGCCCCTACCTTAAATATCCCTTCCTCCTTCTGGAAGGCTCTTCACCCTATTTCGCTTCTGGATGGTGGCTTCTTGCCCCTATCGCCGAAAGGCCTCTTACTGGGAGAAGAGGCAGCCCTGTTCAAGGGGGCCCAGCAAAACTGGCTGAATGTTGCTGTTTCTCAAGGTCCTGTCTCTTCCTCGACCAACCCTCAAATCCTCAAACTTACCACGGTGTTTATCTAAAAACTCGTTGCCAAACCCACAGTCTGCTAGATTGCCTTTTATGTTATGTTCTAGAAGTTTTATAGGTTTTCATTTTACATTTAGGACTATGATCCGTCATTTTAAGTTGATTTTTGTGAAAGTTGTAGGGCCAGTGTCTAAATTTGTTTTTTGTTTGTTTGTTTGTGGCTTTCTAGTAGTGCCAGCACTGTTTATTGAAGAGGCTACCCCTTCTCCACTGCATTGCCTTTGCTCCTCTATCAAAGACCAGTTACCTATATTTGCGTGGGTTTATTTCTGGGCTCTCTCTTCTGTTTGATTGATGTATTTGTTCGTTTTTTCACCAATACCACATTGACCTGATTATTATAGCTTTATAGTAAGTTTTGAAGTCTTGGAGTGTCAGTCCTGTGGCTTTGTTCTTCTTTGGTGTTGTGTTTGCTTTTCTGAGCCCTTTGCCTTCCCATAAAAACATTAGAATCAGTTCGTTGATATCCACAAAATAACGTTTTTATCAGCAACATCTCCCATAACATTCTTAACCAAGAAATCACTCTTCTAGTTAGATCTGATATTAATAGTTTCCCAGATAATTCCCTTAGGTTTTTCTGTTGCATCTTTTCTCATTTTAACAACTCTTATTTTAATTTCTTTGTATTGGCTAACCCTAGAGCAATATTAAATACAAATTGCATTTGTAGGCATTCTTACCATCTCTATTTGATAATAATGTGTTTATTATTACACCTATAAGTTTGACATTGCTGTTAGTTTTTTTTTTTTTTTTGAGACAGAGTCTCACTTTGTTGCCCAGGCTAGAGTGCCGTGGCGTCAGCCTAGCTCACAGCAACCTCACACTCCTGGGCCCAAGCTATCTTTCTGCCTCATCCTCCCCAGTAGCTGGGACTACAGGCATGCGCCACCATGCCCGGCTAATTTTTTATATATGTATTTAGTTGGCCAATTAATTTCTTTCTATTCTTAGTAGAGACGGGGGTCTCGCTCTCGCTCAGGCTGGTTTCGAACTCCTGACCTTGAGTGATCCGCCTGCCTCGGCCTCCCAGAGTGCTAGGATTACAGACGTGAGCCACCGCGCCCGGCCTGACATTGCTGTTAGTTTTGACAGACTATTTTATCCTATTTTGTTAATAAGTTTCTTTCTACGCTTTTCTGAAATTTATTTTCTTGATCTCATCTAATAGACATCGCCTTTTATCAATGCTGTTTTTGCATCCTTCAAAATGACTTTGTTTTATCTATGTTGTCATATTAATGTAATCATATATGTCAACTTATTTTTCAGTCTTGACCTCTCCTTGAATTCTTAGTTTAAGTTTTTGTTGAATTTATCTGGGGAATTCTTTATTTTAGTATACTTAAGGTTTAAATTGTTAATGTCTTCCATAATATTTTCGTACTTATATTCATAAATGAAATTGGCTATAGTTTTATTTTTTTGTTATCTTTGTTTTCTCTGTACTGTCTAGCAGTTTAAATAGCATGAGAACTATCTGTTCCTTGACAGTTTGAAAAATGTTATCTATAAACCTGTCTAGATCTGATGATTTCATAGGGAGTCATTCTCGATAAAGCTCTTCCAATTTATCGTCTGATGAATGTCGATTCAGGATTTTTAAAAATGAGTGTGTATTCAACTTTCAGATTTTATATTTCCTGAGAAAATTACCTATTTCAATGGCATTTTCAAATATTTAAATCTGAGGCTGTATGAAGAATTGTCTCATAGCTTAGAAAATATTCCCTGACATGTTTTTATGTTCCCTTGTTTAACTTTATATTGCTGTGTTTCATCTCTTTGCTTAGTTAGATTTTTTAGGAACCAGGTTTTGAATTTGTTTTATTTTAAACCAATTTTTCCATTTTCTGTTAATTATTATAAGTCTTTGCTCCTGCTTGGTTAGGTTTTTAACTTTATTTATTTTGATGTCTTGAGTTGCACGCCCAGTTAACTTGCACTCATTAGTTTAGGTTTAATAAGAAAAGTATCAAAGTTATAAAGTGTTTTCTGAATACGGCTTAGCCACAGAATTTAATGTTGTGTATATGATGTTTTCATTGTGATTAATTTCTTTTTCAAAATATGTGAAAAATGTGTATTCTTTATAGAAAAATGAGAAGAGTAAAAATCAAACAAAAAAATCACCTGTAATTCTAAAAGAAATAACATCTGTTATTTAGTTTTAACAACAATTTTTTCAAATTTCTGCATGTCAAAACCCATAATGAACAGAGTTAAGGGGGCAAACTGGGAAAAAACATCTGCAATATATATAAGGAATAGCAGTATCTTTAATAGAAAAATAGCTCCTATAAAGCTTTAAAAAAAGTGAAAGACTTGAAGAGAAGAGCAAGCCCATGCCAAATTAAGCACTTTACACATAAAAAAGCTATGTTGCCCACAAAATATATTTTAAAAATCAATTTCACATAGTAAATAAAGAAATGTGAATTAAAACCACGGTGGGACATCTTTTTTGCTTTTAAATCAGCAAAGATGTTTTTGGCTAGTATGGCTAGTACTGGCTTAATAGAGAAAAAAATTTTGCCCCATGTTTGTGATTTATGAGGTTTCCCTTCTGATGAATGCAAGGAAAAATAGGCTAAATATTAATGTCAACATTTATGTTTCCTCTAAAGACAATGTATGGAAAGCAACTTACAGAATTTACACAGCATTTTAGACTAAAGAACTTCATTATTAATATCATACGCACTTACCAAAAAAATGTGCAAACCAATGATATTATGGTGTGTCAGGCCCCCCTTCCCCACCCCAACTGAAATTTACAATTCAAATTAATGTGGATGACTTTGGCTCATGACTGTAATTTATTCCAGGATAGAGGTTTCAGGCATAAACATCTCCATCTGTCTCTGTCTTCAGCCCTCACCTGAGGAGCCCATTTATCAGTTTTCTTTATTGATTTTTCATTTGGAGAAGTGACTCAACATGTACCAGACAGTCGAATAAATTACTGATCATCTCCTCCCTTGCATGATTCTGAATTTTCAAAAATTATATGCTCATATGAAATATACAATTCTGTAATTATGAATAATTTATAACATCTAGAAGCGTCTTACCACTTAAAACATACATGCGCAAACACACGTACCCAGTCTTGTTGGCTTTTATTGGTTTAGAAACGAGAATTCTATTTTTGATATTCTTTAAATGATAATTTAGTTTACATTGTTATTATGATATATATAATTGTATTTGTGCATATACTATTTAGATTCTTTATGTTTGTGTTAATTAACATCTTTCCACTACACTTTTGGGTGCATGATTTTGTTTTGTTTCCTTCTTAATCCTGCTTTATAAAGTATCTTCATTTTGCAGATTTTCAAACTGAAGAGAGGGTTAGAACTTATTTTTTCTAAGGCTGAATAGTTAACTTCTAGCAGCCTAGAGACAAGAATATAGATCTTCTGACTCCGGGCTCTTTGCAGTAAACATCAATCCCTCTGTGACTAAAATCCAAACACAGGATGAAAGAAAACACGGAGCAGAATACAAAAGGAGTTGTTTGGTGCTGCATTTGGAGGTGCCATCCATACCCAGGAAGCACCTTTCATTATCAATCTGGTGTTGCTTTACTTGTCTGTGTCTAGTCTGTGACTAAACATTATCCATCCAAGGCTGATTAATCCTGATATGAATCAGATATTTTCATCACTGGTTAAAATTCATGCTCTAGCCATACCTACATGAGCTAGAGCCCACATATGCAGAAACTGTATATTTGTGTTAATTTTTTTCAAATTGCAACTCATAGAGTTACAACTTATAAGTTGCCAAACACGTCCAGAATGATAATTGTATAGAAAATGACATCAGAGTCCATTATGCGTTAATTAACGTGACCTCCATTCAGAATCTTGTGCAGAACACGAGATTAAATTGAGGACTCCATTTCTTCACGTGCCCACAGATCTAACCAGAGAATGTGGCTCCGCTTCATGTTAAAAATACAATTGTCTTTGTTGATTCAATAAGCAGCATTCGTTTTATCATAGAAAACATCTACTTACAAGGTTTTTAAAACAAATTGAGTCTATTTGTTTCTTTTCCCCCGCTGTATTAATATTTTCTCTGCATGGTGCTTTGGAAAACACATGACCTAGAAAGCAGCCTGACTCTTGTCACAGCTGCAACCTTACTGATGCAGAAAATTTGGCATTTATATAAAATGAAGCTCTCTCGAATGCTTTGTCCGCCCTTCTAAAATCCCCTTTGTTTAATCGCTATGTTTGGAGCCTCCAAAAAGGGGCTACTTTCAGGAATAAGTGGATAGGAATGAGGGGATGCTGATGTGTGAATAGAACGGTGATATAAAAGAAAATTGATTTTCCCCCCCTCAGGCTGAAGTCTGTGGAGGTGGCTCTGCTTGTCACTGATAGCTGCACGAGTCGGTTTCTGATTCGTGAGTTACAGTCCTGACCCACGCCCAGACCAGGATTGCCCCTGCTACCCGTTTCCATGGCGCCCACCTTCCCCATCCTAGCGCATTACTGCAATTGCTTATTGTGCATTTTGTTTTCCCTGATAAATGCACACGGTCGGGGACGGTGCTTGGCTTTCCATTGTCACACCGGCACCTTGCACAGAGCTGGCACACAGCAGGCCCTTAACAAATGTTTGCTCAATAGAAGAATAAATACAGTTTAAAATTTGAGCTCATTTCCGACTTCTTTTTTTTAAATAGTACATTGGAGTATAATTGACATTTAGAAAACCACATGTGTGTCATGTGTTTGGATATATGCACACACCCATGATACCATCGCCACAATCAAGGTAAGAAACATATCTGTTACCTCCAGAAGATTCCTTTGCCCCCCTTAAAGCCAAACTGTGATATGTGACCCTTTGTCGTTCTATCTTCCAAAACTACTTGTTATCGTCACTTCTTGTTTATTTTCCATCCCTCGTACAAATATTGTACAAACTAAATCATACTTGAAATAAGTAAAATGAATGGGGAAAAAAAGAAAAAGGAAAAAAAAAAGGGATGAGTACAAGGAAAAAACACTGATTTTAGGGAGGCCAGCCTTCTCTCATTTGCCCACAATAGCAAGACAAGCCCTGGTAGTCCTGCGCCCCTCATTCATCCCATCTTGAGTGACAGTTTTGGAGAAGGGAGGAGGAGGATATTGGGTACCTACGGCAGTAGCATGACATTCGATTGTCTTAAAAACAATTCCCACCAGCTGTGGAAGGGGTGCCCCAAACTGCCTGCCCGCACAGACTTGATTTTCTCAACGTAACAATGGGGGTGCCCCACGCTGTGGCAGGGGGCTCTTCGTCTCGTAGGAAATGTTAGTGGGAAGGGGAGGTGTGAATTCCACGGGGCCTGGGACTGGGGCAGAGAGGCTCATTTCGGGCAAAGCTGGTGGGGTGGGAAGGGACTGATCAGAGGAAAGTCCAGGTGCTGAAACTGGAGGAAGAGGCAAAGTCGCAGTCACGGTCCAGAATTCCAGCAGAAAATCCGGACTGTGGCCCAGGTGGATGATTTCAGAGGAAGCTATTGAGACAAGAGGATTGAGGCAGGCGTCTGGGGGTAAGGGGATGAAGGCAAGGATGACTGAGTTAGGCAGCTGATGAGATGGGGTCCAGAAGTGCTGGAGGCTTCCTCTGTGCAGGGAAGCTGATGTGCATTTTACAGTAAAGCTGGGCAGAGGAGATGCACAGATTCCATACTTGTAGTCTCTGCGTGGTATTTTGCCTTCCTTCCCCCCAGTCCTCTTTGCACACGCCAGAACTCCACTACTGTGGGCATCCCACATGCTCCTTCTTCACAGATATTCCCAATTGTCTGGACTTCAGGAGTGAGAAGTCAGCTTTGGGCATCTACATGTGCTGGGCTGTGCCATCGTGGCTGAGTTTGCCGTCACTCAGACAAAGCCTGGGAGCCGGGACGGTTTGGGGAACAGTGGGGCTCATAGACATTGGGAGTCTAGGGGGATGTTGGAGTCAAAAACTGTTGCATTTTGCACTTCTCACGAAGTGGGGTCATACATATCTGTTTACTACGCTGTCCACCTGGGCCAAGCTGTCTTCAGCAGGACAGCTGTGGCTGTGGCTGACTTCTTCCAAGGAGTGCCAAATTCTCCCATCCTCCAGGGACTGCTGGGATTTAAAGCAAACAAACAAACATATTGTCAGTGTTACCTACCATGCCTCATCTGGTCATCCTCGGACCTATCCTAAAACACGAGCTGTGTTAATCCACTGGACCTTTCTACCCTCATCCTCTCCTCCGATGGGTCCTTTTATTCTGCTTTAAACTCTCCACAACTTTCCATGTTAGAATTAAAATAAAAAACCCTAATCTTGGCCTATAAGGCCCTGTACCATCTGATTCCCAGCTATGTCTCTGACCACATCTGTGTGATAGTCAATGATTAACATCTGGCTCTCCGAGTAGGGTCCCAGCCCGAATGTTGGTTGGTATTTTCATTTATGCTAACAAGTAAGACGAGAGTAAAACAACAAAGATGTACGTTGGAACTTCACCCCTGTGTTGTTGACACGAGGGACTTCTTGGCCAAATTGGATAGTAGTTTTCAAATACTGGAAGAATATTTTCCCCATTTTTTATGCTATTCGAATGCAACACGCAACACTTTTAAGTTTAATCTGTACTTTTAACATTTTCTCCACGTCTTTCTGAAGTCTAGACGATCAACAAGCATGAAGTGAGGACGTGATTTGTAGCATCTGCCAATTTATAGATGTTGGTAAAATGCGGCAAAATAATTGGGAAGTGTTGAGTTTTTTTTTTTTCCAACATGAGGTGTTCAATTGTACGTTTATACGATTTAATGTTTAATAACAGCTGTGTTTAACAACTGGATCTCAAAATGCCTGAAAATTTAGCAGCTGGCTCTTGTGAGCCAGGGAAGATTCCTGCACAGCACTCAGCCCCCTTCCCTCTGCCTCGGCTCCGCTGGCCTCTTGCTGTGCTTCGAGCTCACTGAGCGCTTTGCAGCTCAGAGACTTTGCATTTTCTGTTCCCAGTGCCAAGAATGTTCCACCTCCAAGTCACTTGCGTGTCTTGCTCCTATACTTCATTCTCTTCTCTGCTCAAACGTCACCTTCCTACTAAGGTCTCCTCCAGCCACCCTGGCTTTCCCTGACACACCGTTTCTCTCCGTCCCCTTCCCACACTTTCGTTATGTTTTTCATAGCACGGATCACTCTGCGACATCCTATTGTTTGTTTGTTTACGTGTTTACTCCCTATCACGCTAAAACAGAAACCCACAAAAGAGTCATTCTTCACTGTAACCCTAACGCCTGCAAGAGTTTCTAGCCTATCATAGAGGTTCCAAAGCTAGCTGTCAAATGTTTTGAGACCAACTGATTTTTTTTCTTACTCCCACATGGCTTAACCAAAATCTGCCTTCAAGACCCTCTCCAGTGGGATGCTATTTGTAGTCACAAAAACCACCAGCACCGGAACCACCTGGAGCGAGAGATGGAATCAGAACCTCCCCCAAGGTCTCTCCTGAACTCCTGCTGCTCTGAGAGTCATTCTGTGTCTCTCTGCGCCCCCATGGCCCTTCACTCCTCGCTCCTGGTCACTCTCCCTCACACATTGAAGACTTTGCGTCACTATCTCTGTGGATATCACCTTTCCAAAATAGCATCCTCTCAGTTGCCTCCCTTGGACAGTATCAGCATCTAACTCAATGTCTGCTACAGCCTAAGTGCTCGATAAATGTTTCTTAAGTAATTCAGTTAATGAGTTGAGACAAGTCCTCAGCTTAGGAGTGAGCTGGTTATCCACGAATCAGACCAGGAGACTCTCTGGTGATTATACCAGCTAAGAGTTGTTCCCTGGACTGTGTAAGGGTAGGGAATAGCCACGTTTACCCGCCAGAGGCATTTACCTGACACATCAATTAAACAAAATTTGTGTCTTTATACGATTTTCAGCCTAATATAAACTAGACAGCCAAATAAATGCAATAATTCAATTCTGATATTCCTGGTCCCCTGACTTTTTTTTTTTTTGATGGTGCCAATGAAGAATGCAGCCCCAAGTCAATTTCTAAACATCCTTCATTTTGATTCTGAAACTTGTCATGCCACGATGAGCAGAAGCCACCATGGTGTTCTGGTTTCATGCCTCTGACCTGGAATTTTTTTTTCTCCTTAACTCAAATATTTGCACTTGGCATTTGGAAGACTGATTCAACTGTTTCAGCATTCCCTAGGCAATAAAGATTTAAGTTAATTAAAAAACCAAAACAGAGCTGGTCTCTGAAAAATGGAACATTGAAGAATGCCAATAAGCAGGCGTTTATGTTTTTATTACTACGTGGCTTTGCAAAATGTTTAATATTCTAATGCATTGGGGTTAGCCAGTCACTGACGCCTCCCACCAAAAGCACCTAGGATAGTGCCTGGAAAATAGTAAGCTTTTGATAATTTTTTAATTGGTGAATATAGGTTTGTAAAGCATTGTACTCAATAAGAAATGTATTGAAGACACAGAAAATGGGGTTTAATTTCTTTAGCAGTTGCAAAACAAAAATGGGGAACAAGAAATACAAAAACCTGTAAAAAAAATATGATGGAACGTAGGGGTATATTGACATTCTCTGTGAGGAGTAGGGAAAATTTATGTGCTTAGCCAGCTAGGGAAATCTGGATGGGATGAAACAGATCTTGCCCAGAGAGAAAAGGAGCACAAGGCAGAGGGGTCTCACCTTCATCATGGTCGAAGGAGAAATACACTTCTTCCTAGAACAGGGGTTAATGCCTTTCCAGATGCCTCCTTGTGCCTGATCAGCACAGAGGGGGCTGCAGTGCTGGGGATGGGGGGAGGGTGGGGTGGGTACACAGTGCATACGTACCCTGTGAAACCATCCACAGCCCCAGGCTGTGCCAGTCCCCTGGCCTGACCTGATCTGGGACGGTGGTGCTGGCCAGGCAAGCCAGGACCCTGGGGGCCAAGGGTCCCTGGAAAGGAGCAGAAAGCATCTCGTGGCAGGGCAAGTCGACGGTATTGAGAAACAGAGAAGGTCAGAGTGGCTGGAGCCCAGTGCATAAGGATAGAAGCTGGGTCAAGGAGGGCCTTTAAATCCACTTCTGTCTCCCACTGTCTGCCATGAACTGAATGTTTTTGTCCCTTAAAAATTCCTATGCTGAAGTCCTAATCCTCAATGTTATGGTATTCGTGGAAGGAGGCTCTGAGAGGGAATTACATTTAGATGAGATCACGTGGGTGGGGCCCTCAGAATGGGATTAGCGTCTTTATAAGAAAAGACACCCAAAAACTGGCTACGCTGTCTCCTTCCACCATGTGAGGGCACAGCTGCTCTCTGCAGGCCAGGAAGAGAGCCCTCACCAGGCACTGAATCTGCCAGTGCCTTGATCTTGGACTTCCCAGCCTCCAGAACTGTAAGAAATAGATGTCTGTGGTTTAAGCCACCCAGTCTATGGTATGCTGTTATTATGGCAGCCTGAGCCAACTGAGACAACATCCATGGAAACTTGGGCAAATTAGAGGACAAGCCTTGGTTTTCTCCCTGCAAAATGGAAATGTGTAAGTGTCCACATCGCAGTTTATTGGGATAATTAAATGAAATTATCCATTAAAAGTGTTCTGCACAATGCCTGAGACATAGTAAATGCTCACACGTTCTGGTACTGTTGATAAATTCTGCAGGCATAAATGTGACGGGTGGCAAAAATCACTAAAACTCTTTGAGAAGTTACTTTGTTCTGTTTTGTGTTAGCAAAATCATTCCTGGTGGCATCCCACAGAACGGAGGGCAGCCGCTGCATGAGTCATGAGATCATTGGGATGCAGACCACACTACTGGTCTGGGCCATGGCTATGCCAAGAATTACTCTGGAAAAGAAACAAATAGACTTGTTGCAAATTATTTCATTAGAAAATTATCTGAAGAAAGAGAGGAATGAAGAAAAAAGGTTTGTGTGCTTTTCATTGCCTTCTACTGATTTGGATCTGACACACAATTGCACGAAGTGGTAATCAAGGTTGAGTTTGTTTCACTTAATCAGTGATTTGAGTTTTCATCTAGTGCAAGAAAAATAAAAGTTCTTCAATTTATATGGGGAGAAGGAAGCTGTCTAGGGTAGGAGCAAAGACATCAGTTACTAATAGTACTTCTGTACACACTCACGGATTCTCCTTTTTATAATTTGTAGTCCCATATTTTAAAGGGAAAATCATGACAATATTTCTAGCATAAAATGCTCTGCCATTTAGACCTTCCTCCAAAAAATCTTTCATGAGCTCTGCAGTGCACCCAACTCTCTGAGAAGCACTCACACTCACACTCAGAATGAGGTCCCCATCCTCAAGGCAGCAGCTGCAGAGCAGGTTGAATGATGCCTTCCACTGTCTGTACCTGTGTGTGTGTTGTTCTGCCCACCTGGGGCCCCATTTCTCCTTTTCTGTCCACCAGTGAGAGTTTATATAAATGGCACTGCTTCTGTGACAGTGTCTGTGATCATCCCCAACTCTTACTCAAGCACAGGTGGTCTCTTCCTCCTCCTTGTTCCTTTGAATGATCTGCATACCAGACTGTCTCCTAGCACACTGTAGTGAAGCTCTTTGTTATGTTCATGCTTGGCCACTAGGTACACGATAATTTATTTGAGGACAGGGCAGTGTCCTATTCAGTTCCTTGTCCTAAGACACTCAATTATTGTGCCTGGTATGTGGCAGAGGTTCAAAAACTGTTGGGGAGGCTGGGCGCAGTGGCTTACGCCTGCAATCCCAACATTTTGGGAGGCCAAGGCAGGAGGATGGCTGGAGGCCAGGAGTTCGAGACTAGCCTGAATGACATAGCAAGATCCCATCTCTACAAAAAATGTAAAAATAAGCTGGGTGTGGTGGTGCATCCCTGTTGTCCCAGCTACTCTGGAGGCTGAGGCAGGAGGGTAGCTTGAGCCCAGGAGTTTGAGGTTGCAGTGAGCTATGATGATGCCACTGTACTCCAGCCTGGGCAATAGAGAGAAAGCCCCTCTCAAAAAAAAAAGTTTTATATTTTTTACAATAAAATTAGGAATTCCCATTCCATATAAAATCTGGGTAGCATCCACATTTCGGCCTCTTCTAAATTCCTGTTAAAATAACATTGAAGCTAGAGAAAATTGAAAATCTCTTATCTCTAAGAGCAAAGACTTTATAGTCAAGCTAATGACACGATATGATGGTAATCTCCACCAGCAATAAGGTAGATAGAGATGGACTAAAAATAACACATATCTATGCCTCACAGGGTTACAAAGTTTTTGGAAGTAAAAAGCAGAAGGATGTAGCTCCCTTCTGTGGCAACACACCTCTTCTTTTCCCAGCTGAAGAAACCCAGGGGTTGCACCAGAAAAAATGACCTGCTAGTCTGCAACCACTTGGGTGCTGGTGTTAGCTATGAGAGGAGCTCTCCTGTCCTCCTCTGCTTCGGTGTATCCACATCTATCACAGGTAGACAGTCCCAGAAAACACCAGCTCAGAAACGGGAGGAAAGGTTAACTTCTCAAAGCACTGGGGCTCATAGAAGTGCCTTCCATTCTAATAAGCATTTTCCCAGTGGTAAAATGAGTGTGGTGTGCGCACGTGTGTCTGTAGTGGGGAGAAGCGAGCAGAACATTCTCCCCACTGAGCACAGTCACGTCCTTCATTGGGTCAGAGTAACTTACGAGGGCCAGACAGTGGGGACGGGAGAAGTCGCCTGTTTCTGGAAGATTTTAATAATGAACTCATCCATTCACCCATCATGTCACTCCTGTAACATGATCCTATTTCCTACGGAGCCTATGCATGGATTAAAAAAAAAAAAAACTAAAAAGATTCAAGACAAAACATTAACACTGTTAATCATTATTTGCCTATGTAATTTCCCCAGCCGTTGAGAATGTATCACAGCTGTCCCTGAGTATATGCAGGGGATTGGCTCCAGCACCTCCCGAGTAGAACCATATTGGTGCGTACTGAAGTCCCCAGTCGGCCCTGCAGGACCCGAGTATACGAAAAGTCAGCCCGCCACATGCTCGGGTTTCAAATCCCCCAATACTGTATTTTTTAAATCTGTGTTTGGTTGAAGAAAAGCCATGAATAAGTGGATCCATACAGTTCAAACCTGTGCTGTTCATGGGTTTATCACTGAAAAGAATAGAGACTCTAAAATGTCAGAAGCATTTAAGATGCCGTCACGGGACTCACGGGTGACTTCATGGAGACGGTGGCACTTGGTGTGGTTCCTGAGGGAACACGTGGAGTTTTGTCACGTTTGGAAGAGGAGAAGAGTTACAAGAGCAAAGTCTGTTCAAGGAACAGTGAGACATGTGGTGTGCTGGGGAGATGAGGCTGAACAGTTAGGCGAGAACCTTATTGCAGAGTAATGCATGAGGTTAGGAAGCCTGAACTCTTTCTTTTGAATAATGAAGAGTCAATGAAAATAGCAATTGGCAGAGGTAATGTGATTTAGATTTGACTAATGACATAAGCAGGGTGTCCCTCTGCATCCCTCACCTCCTCAGCTGTGCCTGTCACTTCCCTGGTCCCAGCTTCACAACAAATGTCCGGGAACCTCCAGGGTTTTCTGGCTTCACTCTGCTTTTAGCAAAGTCACACTTTCAAATTGGTCATCACACCTGGTTATTTAATATGTTTTCCCCCCAAGACATTTGCTGTAGGAATGTTCTTCATCTCTCTGTCCCTCTTAGAAATTTTTTTTTTTTTTGAGACAGAGTCTCACTCTGCTGCCCAGGCTAGAGTGAGTGCTGTGGCATCAGCCTAGCTCACAGCAACCTCAGACTCCTGGGCTCAAGCAATCCTCCTGCCTCAGCCTCCCAAGTAGCTGGGACTACAGGCATGCGCCACCATGCCCGGCTAATTTTTTCTATATATATTTAGTTGTCCAATTAATTTCTTTCTATTTATAGTAGAGACGGGGTCTCGCTCTTGCTCAGGCTGGTTTCGAACTCCTGACCTTGAGCAATACGCCCGCCTCAGCCTCCCAGAGTGCTAGGATTACAGGTGTGAGCCACCGCACCTGGCCGACATTAATTTTTATTATAAACAATAATTTTGTTGTTTATGACTCATTATTCATAGAGCCTTTTGAATTTCTGTAAGTACCCCGAATTCAACCCATCACCTCTAGTAGATTATATGAAAATGGATGTTTTTAAAGCACTTTGAGGTCTTTTGTAAAACAGTTCTGCAGACATAAAAAATTAGAATTTAAATGATGTTTTTGCTGGGTCTTTCTAGGTTGCTGTTGATGTAAGCAGTGGCCAGGCTGAGAGCTTAGCAGTTAAAATTCACAACATCTTGTTTCCCTATCGTTTCACCAAAGAAATGATTCATTCAATGCAGGTAAAAGATTGACTTTGGAATCTCATAAACATATATGTGTGTGTATATATATATATATGTATATATATGGCCTAAGCTATACCAACTCGTCTGAAATTGGATTTATTTAATGATATAGACCAACTTGATCAAGGCACATGTGTTTTTAAATCTTATTAGAACTTTTATCATCAGAAGAAAAAGCAAGGGATTAATTATAATTACAAAGAAAAAAATGTCCTCAGTAATGTGAGCAGGTTTAGAGGGAATGAGTTATGGATTCAGGCTCACAGTTTAGAGGATTATATATTGACTTTATATTTGACAATAATTTGTAAATCAACAGAGTGCTTTAGTGATATTGTCCTTAAATGTGCAACAATGCCCTTTTAAAATGGCCCTCTGTTGTGTGAGGCTACAGGTGCTTACGAAAGCCCAGACTGAGGAGTTCCATTAACAAAAGGGATCCCCTATCTCATCTTTGCCTTTTGTTCATCACTTTGGCTGTCTTAGTCTCCTTGTTTTCACTATGGAAACAAACTAGGGGGTTAGACAGATCTAGGTAAATGCCTAACCTGGCATTGACCTGGTACCAGAGCAAGTAAGCAGTTGATCCAGAAATAGACCCTGGGGCAGTGGTGTAGAGGGGGAAGTGTTGGGGGAGCCGCGTGCACCTGGATAGAAGAGGAGCTACCAAGGTCTAAGGCCACCAGGGGCTTTTAATTTAACTGCCTTAATGGACTAGTTCCTCCAAAATGGTTTCCTTGCTTTTGCAGAAATTTTAAAAATTTATTTCAGCCCTGTTTGTTAGCAGTCTCTGCTCATATCACCTGTTATCAGGAATCACTCAGTTGGGAACATCTGGGCTCTGCTCTAAAGCATTGTTAGCATCTCCCTGCGTGCGCGTTCTTTCTCCCTTCCTGATGACTCCTGAGGTTCCCCAGCACCTCGGCTCAGTCTCGGATAGGAGCGTTCTAATGCGGACAACTCTAAATAGAGTGCGGTTTGTCTCTTTCTGCGCAAATAAGCCTTTGTTAGTTTTTATTTAGTGCTGTACCACTTACCTGAATGTATGGCAGGTTCTCCAGCAGGTGGACAACAAGTTTATCGCCTGCTTGATGAGCACGAAGACGGAAGAGAGTGGCGAGGCAGGTAGGAATGGACTTTAGCCTCAATTACTAACCAGCTGGTCTTCTGATAAGCTTCTTTTAAGGTTATTTTTGGTATAAAATAAGTTTCAATGATTTGGACAGATTAGATAAAGCCAATCTAAGTTCAGAATATTATGAAGCGACAGTTTTTAAAGTACATTTAGTTTTATGTATGTACACACATACATACACATAAGATACACACCTAAGATGACTAAGTCGTTATCTTGGGAGTGAAAATGGGGGTGGGCAAAGGGAGAATTTCATCTTCCACTCTTTAAAATATTTTATAATGTGTGACTTTTAAATAATGTTTTGTTTCCCTTTATAATAATAGAAAATTTATATAATGATAGGTTTATCAAGAGTTACATAGAATCTCTTGGTGGCATCCTTTAATAGTAAATAACATTCACTCACGAGATATTGATTGAGTGCCTGTTGTATGCCTGGGACTGTACCAGGCCCTAGGGACACCATGCTAGGAAAAGATATATGTGCAGGAGAAACAGGTAATTACACAAACATACAAAATTTTAACCCTAGCTCATGTTATGGTGGAGAGATACAAGATGCTGCAGGAACCTGTATAGGGAGATTTGATTTCGTCAGGGAATTCAGGAAATCGTTTCTTGGTAAAATGAGGTCTGAAGTATGAATATGAGTTAACTCGGCATAGAAGGGAGGGAATAACATGTGCCGCTTGTGATTTCCTCTCCTCAGTGAGCAGAAGCAGGGCAAGGACGACTGGAGACGAGGCTAAAACATTAGGTAGGAGCCACATCTTAACATGCCAGTTAACACCAGTGGGAAACAATCGGCAACTTTTTGTTTTCTGAAGTTGGTTTGGGGGTGGACATGTCATATCAGATTTGCATGTTGAAAAGATTGTTCTGGTTGCAGTGCAGAGAATGGATTAGTAGTAGGAGTGGAGTTCCAGTAACTGCAGAGGGACTGTTAGGAAGGTATTTCAATATCTAAGAAATGATGGTTAGCTGGGACCAGGATGAACTAGAGAGAAGCAAATGCATTGGAAAGATACTTGGGAGATAAAGTCCCCAGGGCTTGGTGATGGACTGGGTATGGGGAAGGTATGTCAAAGATGACTCCTAGTTTTCTGGCCTCCTAGCTGGGCAGAGCAGGCAGGGAGGGTGAAAACCGTGAGTTCTGTCTAAATTCTCTTTGCAGTGTTCAAGAAGAGATGCCACGAAGGTGGTTGGATATTACAGGTGTGGACTAGAGAAGTGTTCTGACACGGAGATATAAATTTGAGTTGTCAGCATGTGGTTAGTTGGTCATTGAAGTCCTGAGTATAAATTTTACCACCTAGAAAAAGAGTGAAGAGCGAGGAGAGGTCCTGAATCTAGAATAATTTCAACATTGAACAACTGGGTAGAAAAGGGGGAAGGAGCAAAAGAGATCGTGAAGGAACAGCTAGAGAAAGAGGAAGAAAATGGAAGAGTGTTGTGTTGTACAGCCAAGACTTCATGCCAGATGCTGCTGAGACATGAAGCAAGATGAGAACTGTTTGGTTTTGCGTCGATGGAGATCAGGAACTTCAGCAAACGAGAGCTATTTCAGAGAAGAGACGGGCCGAGATGTAGATGGTGCCAGTGGCGACTGCAGGGAGAGACTCAGAAATCTGTGACATGGAGGAGAGGGACTGGGGGAGGAGGAGGGGGAGAAAAGATTTTTTTTTTTAATGGGAGAATCTCTAGCACATCTACAAGGAATGCTTGATAGTATAAGGTTCCTGAAAAGGCCTGAGTGGCTGGGAGTCCTGAGCACGAGTAGAGGGTTGGCTGCAGGTTGGTGGATCAAAGGTAAATTAACCTAAAGTCCTGTCCGAGTTATCGCGAATATGGAATTAGTGAAGGTCAAGTTCCTGCAGTTTTACTATTTCTAGAAAATTAATAGAATTTGGAGGGGGAGGCTGTTTCTGGGGTTAAACACGCTGTCAGAAAATTTATTTCCTTTTCTTTCTTTAAGTCTTCAGTTCTCGTGCCATGAATTTGATGGTGTCATAGAAACAATTTTTTAATCTTTTAGTAGAAATAGGAAAAACAAGCATTACCTATTTTGATGAAATTCAGGAGGAGAACTTTTATTTCAATATAATCAATAGCAATAAAACTTAACTCTCTGTCAAAAGTAATAAAATCACAAACTAAAAAGGGCTACTCGTGTCATTGAGAATCAGTCTTCCTATCCATGAGAAAGGGATTTCCCTGTAGGTTTGGCTTTTTGGATCAGAACATTCTGCCTCATTGCTTGTACTTGAGCGTCCTGCGCCTTGCCCTCAGGTGTGGCCTGCAGACAGCATCACCTGGGAGTTTGTTAGAATAGCAGAAGCTTGTGTCCCAGCCTACCTCCTCAATTAGATTCTGTATATTAACAAGAACCATAAGAGCTGAGGGTGTTGTGGATGTCCCTGGAGTTTGAGAAGCCCCAGGCTAAGGCAGGGCAAACTATAGCCCGTGGGCAAATCCAGCTAGGGCCTGCTTTTGTACAGTCGGGGAGGTAAGAGTAGTTTTCACTTTCTTTTTTTTTTTTAAGAGACAGGGTCTCACTCTAATACACCCCAGGCTGGAGTGTACTGGCATGATCATAGCTCACTGTAACTCTGAACTGCTGGGCTCAAGTGATCCTCCTGCCTCAGCCTCCTGAGTAGCTGGGTATACCAGCGCTCACCACCTTGCCCAGCTAACTTTTTAAATTTATTTATTGTAGAGATGAGGTCTCGCTATGTTGCCCAGGCTGAACTCCTGGGCTCAAGTGCTCTTCCTGCCTGGGCCTCCCAAAGTGCTGGGATTACAGGCGTGAGCCACCACGCCTGGCCTGACTTTGTTTTATAGATGAAATACTGATGAACTAAAGAGTTTTTCATCAGGGATAAACTCCTTATTGTTTCCTCATTATATTAAATTTTTTAGGAAATAGAAAGTACAGTATACTACTCAGCATGTTTTCTCTTGTGCTCGTGTTGTTAAATAGTTAAATGAATTAAGCCTTTTCCCCCCTCAACGCCGCAGCATGACTGTTTTAATCTTGGTCTGAGAATTTGAAACTCCGGCACTTCTTGCTTATGTAGGTGGAAACCTGCTGGTCTTGGTGGATCAGCACGCCGCGCACGAGCGCGTCCGCTTGGAGCAGCTCATTATCGGTAAGGATCGGCTTGTCACCAGAGAAGATTTGCGACTCCCCAGCAGATTGCTGTAGCTGAAAGGGTTTTTCTAACTGTGGCTGTTGTGAGGAAGCATGAATTGTACTGTATGTTTAAAAAATTAAGCTGAAGTCTTCCGGTTTGGCCTCTGTTATAACTGAAAGTATGCAGTAATTCACTTCACTCATTCAAACATATGGGTCTTATTTACATGGCCAAAGGCATCTTTTCTGTGTAGTTACGTCAATCCGGAGGTACCTGAGGATGGGCTGCTTTATTCTGACATCCGGCACAAACCTCTGCTTCTCTGTGTGCCTGTGTGATCTGGGTCTGCCTTCGTCACAGCTCATCAGGCAGAGGCCGCCAGCAGCTCAGAGGGCCCAGAATACTGCTTTGATTTTAAAATTTAATTTGCCTTTGAATAAGTAGTATAATCAAATAGATCCAATTCTGAAAGGTACAAAAGGGAATACAATAGAGTCTCCTTTCTACCCCTGTCCCTCATCCCACCTAGTCTCTCTCCCCAGAGGCAACCAGTATCACTAATTTTTTACATATCTTTCTAAAATCAATATATGCTTTTTAATTTAAACAAAATTATTTTAAATTATTTATGGGTACATAATCGTTGCATATATTTATGGGGTACATGTGATGTTTTGATACTGACATATAATATATAGTGATCAAATCAGAGGAACTGGGGTATCCATCACCGCAAGCATTTATCATTTCTTTGTGTTAAGAAGCTCTTTCATTTTTGCTACCCATTTTTCTCATCATGAGGCAGTGTGCTCACCAAGTGATAAAATACCAGGAAAATCTTTATTCCTGTGGTCAAGTAATGAAAAACCTCAAATGTCAAAATATTAGGCAAGGACCCAGAGCGTTATTTCATAGATTAGAATGGCAATGACATTACTGCCGTTTTCACTTTCTTTTATGAAATGAAGGCCTGAGAGTTGGGGAAGATATAGTAAAGACAGTGCTAGAAAAACTTACTTGCCCCAGAAATAATACTAATTCCCTTCAGAGACTGGGAAGCCCTTCTGAAGGAATGGGGAGCCTTCCGGAGCCAGAGGATGGTGGGTAAACCCTTGTCTGTCCCCAGTCATCCTCATTATCCTCCTCTGTCCTTGAAACCACACTTATTAACTATAGGAACATTGAAGTGTTCATTTGAATGTAAGATTTAATTCTTACGTTTCTTATTTTGGTAATACTACTAAAATTGATAAGCAGGCTAGATATTTACTATTTTGACATTAAAAGTGGAAATTCAAAGTCTAAAACTGAACAGCAAGCACACTGCTGTGCACTGGAACAGTTAAATCATGGCTGTGCCTTGCCATGCTTCGTTTCTATCTGAATCTAGAAGACTTCCCTTCCTATTCTTAACCCACTCATCCTTCTTCCAACAGATTCCTATGAGAAGCAACCGCCACAAGGCTCTGCTCGGAAAAAATTACTGTCTTCCACTGTGATTCCCCCGCTGGAGATAACAGTGACAGAGGAACAAAGGAGACTCTTACGGTCAGTGCCACCATGAAGATGTGAGGACGACGGTAACAATTCTCACAGTAATCCTGTGAGGCATAAGCATAACTGTCGGTCCATTTTCAGATGAGGAAACTGAGACCAAGCGAGGTCACACGACTTGTCATGACACGTATTAAGTGGCGGAGCAGGCACTCAACGGCAGGCCTTCTAACTCCAAATGCTGTTCTTTCCACTATATCACAGCTGCTGAGTATAGCATAGAGTTTCCCTGATAATTTTTTCCAGCAGTTGGCTTAGAACACTCTTTTCATTTCTTGGAACAGTCTGTGTTTGTGCTGTGCTGTTTCTGAAAGCAAAGTTACTGCAGTAATTGCTTCCATTCTGCTTTGTCTCGGTGCATTCTGGATTCTTAGTCGGCATTACCATAATCATATAGGGAGGGCAGTAAAACACTGGGATGCAAGGAGGGGCAAATCATATAGTGAGTCACAAGATAGGATGCTTTCCCCATTCTGGGCAGCGCAAATTATTGAAAATGAAAAAGAGAACTGTCTCTCAGTTTATTTCAGGTTTGGGAATATGCTACTACCAATAAATATCTTTCCCTGGGGCATAATTTATATTAGAGGCAGATCCATTTATTTACATCCCGTTGATCAGGACTTCTCAGTTCCTGGGGCTGTTAATTACCTCCCTGCTTTAATGCTGATTCAAAACACTCTCAGGCCTTTTCTTTGTGCCAGACTCCTTTAAGTGCCAGCAACGAGAAGTTGGTAGTTCCCCAGTGAAGGACAAAAACTTAGGAACACAACTTAGACACAAATTGATTCTGTCAATGGAAAAGAAAAGAAGGTTCTGTAATTCAAAAAGAAAATTTCATAGGAAAATCCCAAACACATGTAAGCGTGAGCAAAACAATACAACTTTTAAAGCCTGTGGCAGCTTTGGAGAAACTATGCAGTAGTATTTGGAACCAGTACTGAAATGTGACTTTTACATTTGAGGTTATCTCTTCAGGTGTTACCACAAAAACCTGGAAGATCTGGGCCTTGAATTGATATTTCCAGACACTAGTGATTCTCTGGTCCTTGTGGGAAAAGTACCACTCTGTTTTGTAGAAAGAGAAGCCAATGAACTTCGAAGAGGAAGATCTACCGTGACCAAGAGCATTGTGGAGGTAAGACATCGGTTAGATGCTGAGTATGGGGCCAGGCGCGGTGGCTCACGCCTGTAATCCTAGCACTCTGGGAGGCCGAGGTGGGTGGATCGCTCAAGGTCAGGAGTTCGAAACCAGCCTGAGCAAGAGTGAGACCCTGTCTCTACTATAAATAGAAAGAAATTAACTGGACAACTAAAAATATATGTAAAAAAAATTAGCCAGGCATGGTGGCACATGCCTGTAGTC
>CAUYRT010010994.1:0-112574 GCA_963574885.1 Lepilemur ruficaudatus | reverse complement strand
TTTTAAATATGCTATGGCTTCAACCATGCTAGCAGCGTGGTTAGAGGATGTATGAATCTGAAGGGTCAAGCTTAGCCTATTTTATGGTTTACCTACTAGTAGGACAGGAAGGCTTTTAAAGTTCAATGTTATTAGACCCAGGAACATTGGACAAAGAAGAGAAGAGTGATACACAGAGGGTAGAGAAAGAAAGAGAACTAGAAATGAATGACGCTTTCCTATCCATTTCTATTAATTTAACCTAAGTATTAGGTAGGATAGTGTAGGTTCTACTGTGATAACAAGTTAACTTTGAAATCTTAAATACTTAAAGTAAACAAAAGTTTATTTCTCACTTATGCTACATGTTCAATGAGGATTGACATAGTGTGCTGCTTCACTTGGTTACTCAGGGACCTAAGCTGATGGTGGCTTTGCCGTCCTGTACCTACATCATTTGGTACACATGAGCTCTTCAGATGGCTTGGCCAGAGAAAAGAAAAAGTGGAGGATCACTCATCAGCTTTTCATTACCTCAGTCTAGAAGTAACTAGTGTCAATTTCAATCACATTTCATTGGATATAGAAACCATCAAATGACCCTTTAGATAAGTAAGTGAAATATTTGTTGAGTATTACTGTCTATCAACAAAGATCAAAATTAGTCTTCCTTTTTGGTACTCAGACTCTAACCAATATATGAATGAAATCACACTGGCTGGAATGGGGAAAATTAAAAAAAAAGAGTGATTGTAAATTCAATTATTTATTTCTCTAGGTATTTGTGATCTCCCAAGTGGTTGCCAATGAACTGATTTGAAATGTAAATGTCAAATATACTTAATAATTATATTAGATTGACCAGCATTCTCTGCTTATTAATAAGCCATTTGGGATGTCAACATTATCTGGAAGTTGAGATGAGCCTAGATGCTAAAAGAGGAATGTAGTTATGTGAGATTAATTATGATAATAGTAATAGTATTACAATAATAGTTACCACTTGTATTCTTTTGTAGTAGTTGCCTAATGAATTATCACAAACTTAGTGGCTTGTGATACAAATACAAATCTATTTTGTCACTCTTTTCATGTGTCAGGAGTGCAAGTATGGCTTAATTGTGTCCTCTGCTCAGGATCTCACTAGGATGACCCTAATGTGTTGACTAGGGGTACAGTCTTATCTGAAGTTTGAAGTCCTCTTCCCAGATCACTGGTTATTGGTAGAATTCATTTCCATGCAGCTCTATGAGGTCCCCCAGAGTGTTTACATGAGGGGTGATAATCTCTAGAGTCGTCTTAGAATTCTGCCCAGTATACTAAAATAGTATATACTATACTATTTATACTAATAGTATATACTATATACTATACTATTTATTGAGTGCATGTTTTGTGTCAGACATATGATAAGCATTTTACATGCCTTATTTCATTATTTCACTTCACAAACTCATATTAAAAAGGTATTATTAGTCTTATTTTAGAGATGAAAAATCAAACTTCCCAGAGCAACTTGCTCAATATATCACAATATTCAATTGCAGAGCCAGAATTTAAACATAGGTTTGTTGGACCCAAAGTCAATTGGCTTCATCTCTATACTATATCGTTTTTCCTTTTATTGCCATCTACTTAACAGAATAACTGTTGGGTGTACCCAGTACTAATGCCTTGGACATTGCTTGTGTTGGTGTTGGGTGCTTTGTCTTTTCTCTATGTACCATTTACGAGCACATTCTCTTCTAATAGACAAATTCTTTAAAGTTTTTTTTTTTTCAATCCACTGCTGCTGGCCTTAAAGCTATTCTGTTTCCTTGAGAGGGTTTTTGTTATCCCTGATCTGGTCCATCAATTTTTAATGTCATAATCTAACTTCTTGAAAGCTAGTTTATTTCATCATGCACCAGGCATCTCCTATTGATACTTTGCAGAAGAAGACATTAAAAAGACCTGGAAACATGATAGTATACTTCCATTAATAAAAATTTTCAATTTCTTTTTACATGAGAGAAATATTATAGGCACTATTCTCTAAGAAGAATATCTTCTTAAGTAGAGTTTTTGTTTTTAATCCAAGGTTATGAAAATCTTAGTTTCACAATGTATATCCTTTGGGAATATATATTCTAAGTGTTTTAAAATTTACTTGTGTTAGCCTCTCAAGAACTAGCACAAAATGCCTGACACAAGGTGGAAGTTAGACCTTGAAGACTTTCTCATCTCTGTTTAGTGATCTGTGTACTCCCTGATTCCTGAATTAATCATTAATTCTTTGATCTAGTGTTCAGAATGGTGATTTTCAAGGAGGAGAGTATAAATTTCAATGAGGGTAAGTTTTTTTTCACAGTATATACTCCTTTCATGTTGTTTCACATCGTAAGGAGGATTTTTCTTTTTGTTCACCCCTCACTCGTCGTTGAATCCTAAAATCACTGCTGTAGTAAGTGACCTTTCTGATGGAAATAGATACCAGCCTTGGATGTATTGATGTTGAAAATTGTTTGACAATTGGCCTTGAAATAAAAAAATATATTGCAATTCAACTTTTGCATGGGAAATATCACATGGATTAATAGTTGTTATAGTCAATTTTGTTTTGGGACTGATTGTGTTTTTGAAAGTCTGTGAGCGTGTTGCTAAGATACTCTTATGTGACTTTGATTTTGGAAAAGAGAAGGTTGGTGAGAATGTCTTGGAGCCAAAGTCATCTAATTTCAGAGTTCTGGAGGAGCTTCCTAGCTATAGCTACTGAATGAGAAATACAGACTTTAACCACAGACCTCCCTGAGTCGGACTCAACAGAACAGGAAGAAAATGTAGGGGAGGAGAGTAGTTTATGAATAGTTAGCTACTTTAAAAATGTACATTAGGTGATTTAGCTGGCTTGAACATTAAATGGAGTTTGAAGCTGTACATTTTATGGAATGGAGTAAATGTTAGACAATTTTATATTGAATTATTCGGATGAGAACCACGACAGAATAAAGAGAAAGTACTGTTTCTATTTGGAGCTAGACTGCATGAATTCTAGTCTTCTCACTTACTGGATGTGTAAACTGGAGCAAGTTATTTAACCTCTGTGTTTTCTAATCTATAAAATGAGAATAATAGTAGCATCTACTTAATAGGGTTATGTGAGGATCAAATTGATTAGTGTCTGTCAAAGTACTCAGCATAGTGCCTAACACATAGTAATTAATCAATGTTAGCTGTAAACACACTGCCATTAGTGTAGTGGGACAACAGAACCAGTCACAGTTTGAAAAATTGGGAATAGTCTAGGAGTGACTGCTAGACTTAATATATAAGGTGGGATAAGGTCACTTGAAATATTTCACTGGTTACTGAACAATACCAAGCAGCATTTATAAATGGCTTTGGGGCTAGGAAAAAAAGCACCTGAAAATAATTCTCATGAAGGTGCAAACCATTTCTAAGAATAATTTTTAAAAGGAGGAAAAAACATCAATATCTAGAAAAGACTATAAACTCCCAGACACATTGGGTTAACTGAAGGGAGAAACATGATAGAAAGTGTGGTTCACAGGATCTAATCTCTAAGGGGAGTTGAAGAGTTTCCACTCCCTCTGCCACTTCAGTCCTCAGGAAGAGAAACTTAGATATGGGACAAATATTACACAAAATAGAGCTCTCGATCATATAACATTAGAACACTGGCTAGGGGCTTAATTTGCCATGGGAGAGATATACATAATACAAGCAAAAGTGAATTTACATTGAATACTTTATGAAACAAGTTAGGAAAGAAAGAGATGAAAGTATTAAACCTAGAAACAAATTAAATGGGTCTGTATAATCATTCTCTCAGACCTCTCTTTAGGCCCACTTTCGAAACTTTCTTGCACTATTCTTTTTTTTTTTTTTCCACTAGGATTTGTGATGTGTGGTAGGATAAGCCTGGGAGAATCTGAGAAGTCGTGCAAGAGCCCTGGTGTGCTCAGACGAAAGAGTAGTGACGATTACACTTGCCTGACTTCGCTGTAAGCCTCATACACAAAGCATGAACGCTCATACCTACTCCAGTTCTCTTCATTAGAGGAGACCTGATGGAAATTTGGATCCAAAGCACCAGCTCAAAATAAAGTGTATGTATATGTTTAGGGTATAATACATAGATTACAAATGCAGAGCTAGTTAATGATTTGTGGTTTTAAGTCCTTTAGGCCCTGGTATCTTGTTTTTATATTACAAATACTATTACCACTATTAGCATTGTTCTAAAACTTCTGCTCAATGCAGTATGTGTAGAGATAACATAGGTTGGCTCCTCAAAACCCATTCCCAATATCTTTTCTGGTATATAGTTTGAAAAACCAAATACCTATCATCCAAGAAACCACACAAACCAGTGACATGTTGGCAAAAGTTTTTGGGAGGGCTTCATTTCGTAATGAAAAGCAAAATCTCACTAGGAGAAAGACCTCTACTTTCTCAATTCTTCAGTCTTTTCCCTACTGGGAATGTAGATGTAGTGCCTGAAGGGGGCATGGCCATATTGAAATAAAGAGAATTTACTGAGCATAAAAACACCGAAAGAAAAGGCAGCTGCTGGCTGGAACTGACTTCTCCACAATTTTTTAAGATAAACTTTTAGATGAAGTACAACAGGTAAAGCGAAATACAAGAAATCATAAGCATGCAACACACATCTCCGTAACCACCAGCTGAATAAAACAAGAGAATATTATTAGCATCAGAGAAGCCCCTCTCATGACCCTGCCTGTCCGTCTGAAGCCTTGTCTAGTTTCACAGGCTGCTTTAGTTGCCCCCACACCAAGCTCTTAAAATATTCCTGTGTAATCCTTTATTGTAACAATTAAGACAAAATCCATCTATATCTGCACTGCCCAATATGGTAGCCACTAGCCAGATGTGGCTATTGAGCATTGAAAAGTAACATGAATTAAGATATATCTAACTGTAAACTATACACTAGATTTCAAGTACTTAGTAGAGAAAAAGTATAAAATATTTTATTAATATTTTAAAAATATTGATTATATGTTGAAATAATATTTTAGATTTATTAGGTATATAAAGTATAGTATTAAAATTAATTTTTCCTGTTTTTACTCTTTTATTGATGGATATTTAACAATTAAAAATTATATATGTTTAAAGTATATAATTTGATGATTTGATATGCATGTACATTGTGAAATAATCACCACTATCAAGTTTATTAACATTCGTCACTTTAAATAGTTACCAATTTTTTATGTGTGGTGTGTACATTTGCTACCTTCTTACCGAATTTCAAATATATAATAAAATATTGTTAATCATAGTCACATTGTTGTACTTCACGTCTCTAGAACTTATCTTGCATAACTACAACTTTGTAGCCTTGACTAACATCTGCCTACTTCCCCTTTTGCCCAGCCTCCGGTAACCAGCATTTCTACTCTGCTTCTATAAGTTTGACTTTTTTAGATTCTACATATAAGTGAATTCATGCAATACTTATCTTTCTGCATCTGGCTTATTTCACATAGCATAATGTCCTCCAGTCTCATCCATGTTGTTATAAATGGCAAGATTTCCTTCTTTTGTCATGCTGGATAATATACCACTGTGTGTGTGTGCACACATAGACATATACATATATGTGTGCATATATATATATATATACACCACATTTTCTTTATATATTTATTTATCAATGAACATTGAGATTATTTTCACATCCTGGCTATTGTGAATAATACTGAAATGAACATGAAAATGCAGAGATTCTGGTTTCTGTTGGATATATACGCAGCAATGAGATTACTGAATCATGTGGTAGTTCTATTTTTAATTGTGTGAAGAACCTCCCTACTGTTTGCCATAATGGCCATACCAATTTACAATCCCACCAATAGTAAACAAGGATTCCCTTTTTTCCACATCTTTGCCAACACTTATCTTCCCTCTTTCTGATAATAACCCTTGTCCCAATTGTGAGATGATATCATGTGGTTTTTCTTTGCATTTTGCTGCTGATTATAGTGATGTTGATATACCTTTTGTATATTAAATAATATACATTTTCAATCTATTTGTGTCTTTGAATGAAAAATGAGTCTCTTGAAGACAGCATATAATTGGATTATTTAATTTATTTATTCATTTAATTTCAAAATATTAATTAAGGGGTACAAGTGTTTCTATTACATGGATATCTGGCATAATGCTTTGGTCAGGGCTTTTGGTGTGCCCATCACCAGAATAGTGCTCGTTGTACACAATAAGTAAATTGTTTTCCACGACCATGCTCCCACCCTCTCCCCTTCTTGGCTTCTCATGTTCTTTATATTACTTTGTGCCCTTATTTACCCATCTATTAGCTGCCACTTATTAGTGAGAATATACGGTGTTTTGTTTTCTATTCCTGAGATAATTCACTTAGGATAATGATCTCCAGTTCCCTCCGCATTACTGCAAATAACATTATTGCATTCCTTTCTATGGATGAGTAGTACTCCACGGTATATACATACCACATTTTCTTTTTTTTTTTTTTAATTTCAGAATATTATGGGGGTACAAATGCTTTGGTTACATAAATTGCCTTTGTACCGCCTGAGTCAGAGCTATAAGCGTGGCCATCACCCAGACAGCATGCACCACATCCATTAGATGTGAATATACTCATCCCTGTCTCCCCCCTCCCTAAAAATTTGTCCTTACAGTTTGCAAAATGCTTTCACATGTATTTTTTGCTTGTTTTATTTTCAACTTTGTATTGTTAGTTTCAGGAATCAGAGGTTCAGAGAAGTTAAGGAACTTCCCCAATATTACTCAGCTTAAGGGTATGACCAAGGTAGCAATTGAACTCTGGTCATCCAATGGCACATTTTACAGACAACTTGTTAGGAATGTATCAGTTCAGTGTGTGTTTTATGAAACATCTCATTCAGTCTTGAGAAAAACGCAAAAGTAGTGTACTTCCTGGAACCAATCAACCAATCCTTAACAACAATAAACAAATATATCTCTGCATAAACTAAATTTATTGCCAGCACTAAGGTAATTGGTACTTCAGTTTCTCCAAATCTAGTAAAGGCTTGCAACAGAGTAGTAATATAGTGTTTCAGCTCATAGTATAGAGAGTCTACTTGTGGTAGCGTTGTTTAATGGCGTAAAATCAATGACTTCTTTTAGGATTGTTTGTAAGTTGCTTTCAAAATACCAGCTCATATATGTTAGATTCTGTTAGAATATAAGTAGCCTAAATCTCTATTCCTTGGACTAGTGGTTTCCAACTTTACATCACCGGGAGCCTTTTCACAATTTGTCTCTCCACTGATGGTTCAGACAAATATTTTGTCTTTCAAACAAACTTTCACAACAGTTCACTGTGGCCCTGTCTTGGGGAAATAGAATTTTTCTGTGAGAATTTTAAAAATATATACATTGTTTTGGGACTCCTGTGGCTACTTCTTGGGTGTCTAGGTTCCAAGAATTCTAGGTTGTGTCATGCTGAGGTTTGGCTTCATGGAAAGCTCACACATCCACACCTAAAGATCAGGCAGCACCTTCTTGACGGGACTAGGGTGGTAATCCTACCTGCTCTTTTGCTTGAGCATATTCTCTACCCTAATATCACCACATTTTTACATTTTGGGGGGTAGTTGTCTTTAGGCTCCTGGAGGATCTTATTTTTTTAATATAGAAGTATCTCTGAATAAAAGAACACTGAGGAATGTAGGGAGTTAGAAGATAAAAAGGTTCTGGGCATAGAATTGGGGAAAATGAAGAAATGTTGACTAAATGAGAGGTGTATGATGTAGGGAGTGTTATGTGGAAGAGGCTATAGGAAGCTTGGAGATGACTTGAGAATAGTGCCTGAGTTGGATGTGTCGGAGGTAATGTCAAGGCAGTGAGTGGTAACTAGGTGCTAACTTGTGTGGTTGAGTTTCATCCAGCCCTATGGTAACACAAAACCTGTCTTCTATTTAATTTTACTGACCTTCCAATGAAACTACAAACATAGCATTCTTTAGAAATCACTGATTTTTTTCTCTCATGCTTTCATCTTTTCGTATGTCTTATTTGGTGTGATAGTGATGGGATGAGATTTTCCTGGTGATGTATGAACTCAAGATTAAGAATGTTAAGAGTTCTTATAATTCTGTTGAACTGAGTTTATGAATATTGATAAACAGCAAAAGTTAAAGCCTTGAATTAAATTAATTAGATGGATATTCAAATAGAATACATTTTAGATTATGTTATAATATAAACACTACTTTTATTCTCAAAAACTCTTCTAGCTTTGTAGTCACGTCTATGTCACTTATGTTATTTGAAATTTGGTTTGGTCTCTACTTTAGCCTGGACCAAGGAATGCCTGAGGAGGCTTTTATAAGTGCCATTACCTTACATTTGGTGAGAGAACACCAAGTGTTCTTGAAATTTGATTGAGAGACCTTACAGAAGAGAAGCCTAGAAGAACTGATTAGGAAATGTGAAGTCAGATTATGAAAGAAAATCAAACTGAGGGAAAAATTTATAGTATAATTGTGCTTAAACCAATAAGTTCAGTTGGAGATACTAACTAAAATTAGGCTCCTTAACATTTATCCCAGTGTTGGAAATGTTGCTTCAAGTACAACATCTTTACTGAAGAAATAAAATAATGTACAAAAATATATATGTGAATAATATTTCTAGATATATAATATTTTTTAACAGGGGAAAAGCTTATATTGACATTTCTGGTTTAGCTCCTGTTTGAGATTGGTAAGTCATGGTAGCCAAACCAGATGTAAATCATAGTTTTCTGAGTAGTTGTTTTATTAAATTTTAAAAGATTTTTTACATTATTACATTAAATTTTTACATTATTATCATTAAATACTTTGTTATTTTATACCAGTACTAGGTTCACAGCAAAATTGAAAGTACAGAGACTAAACATTTTTTAAAAATTGCAAAATATACATTCAAAAGAGCATAAAACATAAATGTGTAGCTTAATGAATTGTTATGAATGCAAACACCTCTGTGTAGCCACCTCTCAGTTCAAGGAAAAGAATGTTGTCAGCCCCCCAGAAGCCCTTTGTACCCCTTCTCAGTTACAACTCTACCTCCCTCTTAAAAGTGACTGCTAACCCAGATTCTAGGTTGATCATGTTTTCGTTTTGCCTTATAATTTTAATACCAAACAATTCGTTCATAAACAAAAGAATTTAGTTTTACTTGTCTATAAAGACAATATATTTTACCAGAAAAGATGTAGCATATGTAGAAGCCCAGGCCATCACTTCTCAGTACTGATTGAGCACAGTCAACGTGATCCAACAACATGAGAGACAAAGTGGTTTCCCCCAAATAGCATAGCCATATTTCATTATCAAGAAGTTAATTTTAAAATAATATTTTCTTCCATTGTTTAGTCCTTTTCCTCTTGATTCCTTCTTTTTGTCTCCCTGCCCCTTTGAAAATATCCCTATAAGTAATTGTTAAAACACAGTTTCATAATAATAATACCTTTTCTTTTTAAAGTCTTAGACTGTTTCTATATTCATGGCTGTAGACTGTTCCAACTATGACTTTGATTAAACTAATCAACTGTCATTTGTCTACACAACAGTGTGATTGGCAGAAGCTGGGAGGTATTGATTAGTTCAATCTTGCTGATGTCTATAAAGACTATTGAGCTGTTTGAAAGAAAATTGTGGTTGGACAGCTCTCAGAATCATTCTGCCATCTCCTGTGCAGACCAGTCTATTGATCTCATAAACCTTATGGATGTACTTCAAATTGTTTTACTTGTATAAACCAATCTAAGAAGAGTTTAGCCCTTTAAAAAGGAGCTGCCAGGCATAGAAAGGCCAAGAGTTCAATGCCTCAGAGTATTTTGGTCTAGTAGAAAAAAAATGAAGTTATTTTTCTTCAGATCAAAAAAGACTAAAAGGACAAAGACTCCAACACATTAATAAATGAGACATGACCCCTTCCACTGATCCCAGATATTAAAGTTGCTTTCCAAAGTAAAAGTTTTATTTTTCAAGGGAGATAAGGTTATGTGGGAAAGAAAATGATTAGAAAATGAAAGGTGATGTTACATCAGAGTAGTTATAATTAATAATGCCATTGGAAACACTGAGAAATGTCAAGAAGGTAAAAAAAAACCCCATAATTTTAGGTGATTATTGTAACTAGAATGCTATTTTCAAAAGTAAAATGTACTTTCATACATAAACTTGTGTGTTTATCTTATTGGATCTATCTCAGTCACAGTTAGATTAAACATCAAATGCACACTGAATGATTTCTGTGCATGCTGGATTAATATTTATCAGTTCATTATGTGAAAAAAGGTAAGTCACTCTATGGCCAATATCTCTTCCTGATTTGGGGAATGTTATGTAACAGCATGTTAAAAAAAAAAAAAAGACGTAGTTTGGGAAATTTAAAATATATTCAAAATGGGATAATATATTGACCCCATGTTTCCACCACCCTACTTCAACAGTGATCAACTTGGGACCAGTGGTGCCTTATGTAGAAATCGTACCATTTCCTTAGTAAATAACATTTTATCATGTATCTCCAAGTATTGGAACATTTGTGGTCATTTTAATAATTATCATTGATATTTTGTATGTAAAATCATTTATCTCAAATATTGATTCCACTTTTTCTTTCCTCTCATAATATTTCTCAAATATTAGCGCAGGTGAGTCCGCTCAGGAGAGTCCCCGGCGTAGGACTCGAGATATGTGTTATACACGCATGTACTGGATGTTTTGATATTGTTGACCTGTGGAGCACACTTTGAGAAACATGACTATAGAAAATCATACTAGACTTTCAAAGTAATTCAGTGAAGTTAAAGAAAAGCGCTTCATGTGAGGGCCAATTTTAAAGTTTTTCTCCATGTCCATGTAAATATTTGGAACTCAACAATATAACTTAATTTGTCATTTCCCCTTATGCTCATTCTACATTTGTTCTGTGTTTAATGTTTTTAAGCTTTATGTAAGTTAAATCTAGATGTCATTTTTTATATAAATTGAGGTTTTATCACCTCTTTCAAAGGGTGTTTATTTAGAAGCAGTTGTTTCTGATCCTATCTCTAATTGTTGCTATGGGAATTATTAAATGTACACTTAATTTTGTAAAATGCATAGCTGAAGTACTCTTTGGGAAGGGAGGGATAAATTTGAGTTTCTCTTAGAAAAAAATAAACAACTAACTACAGAAAAGCATTTCTATTATTGATAAAAAATGTTAGAAAAATCATTCTGGTGAAGAAATGCTTGGGATGCTCTAGTTCTTCTTTGTAACTTGGCTCATCAAGGCAGAGGTAGGAAAATGAAAGATGACTGGGGAGATTTAAAAGCCAAGATAACTTTTGGCCAGAATTCTTGGAGTAGAGGAATCCTTGTGAAGGAGAGTATGACTGCTCCTTTTGTAAGTTGTCAGTAAGCTCTTAGGGTTTCTTACTTGAGAGGCAATCAAAAGCTTTCCTTTTCAAGAAAGTTTAAATAGATATTAGAAAGCATTCTAAGCATGCATCATTATAAATGATTTGGATCTCCATTGGCCAAAGGGGAAGTCTGACCCAAAGAAATAAGTGGTTACCAAACATCCAAGAGAAAGATGAAAATTAAAGATCAACTTTTCTGCCCATAAAAACCCTTAAGATTTTGCCCTTGTCATGGGTACATGGGTACCAATGCTGGACTGCAAATGAAAAGGGCTTTCACTGAAGACCTAAATTTTCAGACATTTTTCTAAACATCCCAATAGTCCACATTCTGTCTCTTATTCTTCACTTGGTCTCTTCTCGGGTCTCAGACCAGATCCAGGTAATGCCTTGCTTCATGCCTTCAGCTCAGGACATACTTCTGGATCTTGGGAACATGATTCTGTAAGTTCCCTCTCCTGCCCCGGCTCCTGAATAGGTAGGGGAGAAAGGGTAGAGGAGACATCCAGATCTCCCACCCTAGGAAGCTCAGGGTTTCTAGGCTAACTCATATACTACTTCCTTACCCCTTTTCCAGATGCAGTAGAAGCCAGATTTCTTCATGGAATGTTTTAATCCAGGAGAGAGACTTTTACTGTTGGTCCCTTAGGAAAAATAAGTTTCAATAGAGCACCATCTAACATATGATAATTGGCCATCTTGCACCATTCAACAGAGACTCTGGAGCCTGAAGTGTAGTGTACTTATGAATGATGGCATGGATATGCCTGGAAGAAGGCCCAAGGAATATCTCATACCTCAGGTCTGGTGTTTCTTAACATAATTCTTGTACAGTTGAAAGTATATTTGAAGCTCCCCTAAGTCACCAGTTGTAGAAATCAGCTAGAAGTTAAATCAGTAGATTTAAAAAGCATATGTAACACTGAGAGTTGAAGGAAAGCAGGGAAAATAGAGCTCATAATTTCTTTGGGACAGAATGCTATAGGTAGAGGAATATACCCATATTCAAATATACTATATTCAAATTCCATAGTGTCAAGGCAGATGGGCCAGAAATGTACTAGGAGGCAGTATAGGAATACAGATCCTGTTGTAATCAGCGGATATGCACCACTAGGTCATTGTTCTGTGACTTCTGAGTTGGAGATTTGTTAATGTAGCCTGTGAATTCCTTAAACAGTGTCATCAAAGCCAGGAGACATTATGGAGAAGAATGCCCTTATTTTAGAGGATATATGCTTAAATATTCAGCATTTAAAGCAAATTGGAAAGGTGAAAAAGCTCGATAAGTGGGTGCCTCATGAACTGATCAAAAATCCAAAAAATCATTGTTTTGAAGTGTTGTCTTCTCTTCTTGTATGCAACAACAATGAACCATTTCTCAATCGGATTGTGACATGTCACAAAAAGTGTATTTTATACAACCACCATCGACAACCAGCTCAGTGGTTGGAATGAGAAGAAGCTCCAAAGCACTTCCCAGAGCCAAACTTGCACCAAAAACTGGTCATAGTCACTGTTTGGTGGTCTGCTGCCAGTCTGAGCCACTACAGCTTTCTGAATCCTGGACAAAGCATTCCCTGTGAGAAGTATGCTCAGCAAGTCAGTGAGATGCACCGAAAACTACAATGCCTGCAGCCAGCATTGGTCAACAGGAAGGGCCCAGTTCTTCCCCACCATAATGCCAGACCGCAAGTCGCACAACAAACACTTCAAAAGTTGAACGAATTGGGCTACGAAGTTTTGCCTCATCCTCCATATTCACTTGACCTCTCGCCAACCGACTACCACTTCTTCAAGCATCTCGACAACTTTTTGCAGGGGAAACGCATCCACAACCAGCAGGATGCAGAAAATGCTTTCCAAGAGTTTGCAGAAGCCCGAAGCGTGGATTTTTATGCTACAGGAATAAAAAAAACTTATTTCTTGTTGGAAAAAAATGTGTTGATTGTAATGGTTCCTATTTTTATTAATAAAGATGTGTTTGAACCTAGTTATAATGATGTAAAATTCATGGTCTGAAACTGCAATTACTTTTGCACCAAGATAATAAATAGTCCATTGAAAAGAGAGTGAGAAGTAAAACAAATGCGAAAAAATGTTAACAATGGTGAATCTCACTGAAAGGTACCATTGTGCTTCTCTGGATTTGAAAATTTTGAAAATAGAATTTGTAGAGTAAAAGAAATAATACAAGAATGTTTACAAATAAGAAGGTAAACATAACATATAAGAATTAAAAGAATTGAAATTGAGAAAAATCTGATAATAGTGTCTGAATGCTGTTTTTCATTATATGACTTTTAGTACTATGTGAGTCTTTAGGCCCTGTTACTGTATAACTTTGACAAAAACTGAATACTGGCTTTAGGAGGAAAAAGAGCAAAAAGACACACTGGAAGGAAGATCAGGTTGCCAGATACTTCATGGAATCAGAAAAGCTCATTGGTAGCATGCTGAAGCAGTTTTATGTACATGGATAAGGGGGAAAGTGCACCTTTTAGATGAAGAACACAATCACTACAGGAAAAGGGTGACATCCGTATGAGAGAGCAGGTCAGACACAAAATATGGAGAATTGGGGGATCAGGAGAGTGGGCCACAATCCCTACGGTCACTTAATTCAGTCTTTCTTAAGAAGTAATACAAGATAATTTATATATGAAGAATTACATGGGCATTCCACAGATCAAATGACAACACTAGAAGCTTTTACTGAATCACCATGTCCTGAAGGTCATTGTTTACTCTGTAACTTCCTGGATAGATTGTATCAGTCATAACTACTAATTCAAGTTTGAGAAGTCAGAAATCAAAAGATCTCTGAGGAAGAGATCACTGGGTAAAGAAATGGAGGGAGCTACCTTCATACTTTATGATTATGATAGTAGAAGAGTTCACCACTTTGTTGTTTGTATTTGATTTAACTGATGTTTGTTTAACAAAAACAGCAAGTGTCCTGAGGTGTGTAGGGGTGTGTATGTGTCTGTGGAGGGGAGGAATCCTCTGGTGACACTTCTTTGTGTCCTAAAGGTTATATTTATATAATAGCTTCAGCCTTGATCTCTAAAAGTAAGTAAACTCTCTGGTGAGAACAAGAGCCCAGGTACTAATCGATTATATATATAGTAGTACTATTCACCATGGGGCGTAGCTGCTTGATTTTTTTTTTTTTTTGTCTGAAAAGCCTTCCTTGCAGAGAGAGTATCTGTCTGAAGAGTTGGCACAGATTTAGCAAGTGATATGATTATGGTAGCTATGAATAGTTGGGCAGGATATATAGGCAATGATGGTGGCAGGTCTCAGAAGTAACGATATTACGTGCTGGTATGGAGAGCCACAGCCCTATAAGAACTAGTGTAGTCATAAGTAATAGCCAGAGCAGGCACTGGGCCATTGAGTAGTTTGGGCAGTGGGCAATTGATAGTATCAAGAAATTAACATGCTCCCTACATGTGATTTTAGGGGATAATCAACAATTTCAACAGAAGGGTTAGGCTTAAATGACCAAGTTTGGACTATGATGCTGTTGGACATTTCTGAATCTTGGGGTCAGTGAATCTGGGCTTCCAGTCCTTTTTCTCTTCTCTGTTATTTCATTTCTCCTCTTGGGCAAGGTGCCAGAACTGCACAGCTTCATTGGTACCTGATTTTGTCTCCTGTGGAAACTAGTAAATGACCTTAGTGGCCATCTCATTTAGATTGTCAGAAGCTGCAACTCAGTGCTGAGCTATTGTGGAGGCCATGCATTCCAAATGGTTTGCTTTGTGATGGAGGAAAGATCCTGCTCTACACTAGACTTTGTGCAAGTGAGAAATAAGCCTTTATTATGTCAGGCCACTGAGAATTTGATGTGTTTATGATGGCAGCTAGAACTGATTATCCTGAATAAAGGCAGTACGATTTGGAGGAAGTGGAAAATCTCCAGGTCCACAGTGAACAAATACAATGGCATCAGGGACTTCAGATGTACTGATCGGATAAGGATGCTGCATTCTAAGGTAAGAATATAGATTCCACAGCTGTGATTAGATTATGGTTCCTGGCTGGCAGCATTAGGTGAAATCCTTCAGCAGCTGCTGCATGTCAGGCTCTGCAGCAAATTTCAGTTGCTGCTTGGAGAGAAAAACATCACTAACTCAAGAAGACAGAGGCTCATAAAAGATGTTGCTCCAGGGTATGCTTGTGTGTGGGCCCCAGATGTCATCCTGAAGAACACTGGAGAGAAGGATGTGAAATAACTGCTTGATCTCCAGTCCTGGGTGAAAAGGGAACTGTCAGTCATTTAGTGTTTGCTCAGATCCATCCTCACTCTTCTTCTTCACCCTGTATCACAAGGGGTTGGCCATGCTGGTTTCCATTTGGTTTGGCCAATGGAGGGAATTGGTAGGAGACTGGAAGCTGGGGAAGTCAAGAAGCCAGCGTTTTCTGCTCTTTCTTGCTCTTTGACTTCAGAGATTTTTTATGGTAATGGCTATGCTTCTTTTTGCAGTACCAAGTTACCATTCAATTCTTCCCTCTGTGATTCTAATTTCTACAGGATATCTCTGGTTCTTGGGGTCTAGTAATTCTGTATTATTTTTTATTTTATTTTTTTAACCCTACAGCCCTAGAGGTAGTAGTGACTTTCTGCTGTTGCTAACTTAAGGATTCCCGTATCACCCCTTTTGGTTTTGCATCTCTTTCAACACTTTTGTAATCAGTTTCCTGTATAAGGCCCATTTTGAACTACCTGAAGAGAACTCTATTTTCCTGATTTGACCTGGCTTACTAGGCTGTAGATCTTGCTGTGGTCCCATGAGCCAGAGTTAGATGAAGTAATGCATGGGGATGAATCTTTAGCTGTGTGGAAAAAGACAGGGGGTAATGCTGTTTGATTTATGGGACATCTGGAAAAAATTTTTGGCAGAATGAAACCCTGAAGGAAGATGTCTTTATGGGGTGCCTACATTTGAGCCATTAGGTAAGGAGTGTGCATATTCTGCACTCCACTGGCTGAGTTTTGGTCTCTTAGTTTTGAATAGGGATACTTGTGACATCCTCAGAGTATCTAACTTTCCTCCAGCTAGCTCAGTGGCAGAACCTGAATCTGGGTTGCTCTCCTGATAAACAACTGTACCCACTATCCTCCTGGCATCAAGGAGAAGACCTAGACCTTAGTTACACAGAAAAGTTGCTTTTGGGATATGTAACTTTAAAGAAAAAGCAGGTTTTCTAAGGTCATCTTTCTTTTCCATCCAGATGGTTTGCCTTTTGCAGATGGTAAGGCCCATATGCAGATTCTGACCCACTTGCTAATAAAGGGATTGGTCTGTGCCAAGGCCTAAAAAACTTGGATTCAGGTTCACAATTGCAATTTATTGAGGTGAATAAGAGAGACTTAAAAATAATTAAGCTAATAAAATTCTCATCATTTTTCTGAACAAATGAAGCATTGTTTCAAAGGTAAATGTAATTAGCACTGCCTATTAATGCAACAGAAATTTATTTATCAACTTAATTATTGATCAAACATGAAAATGCACTAGGTTATACCAATAATACTTAACATAGATGTAACTAATGTTCATTTATATTTTGGATCATTTAATTAGTGTTCCAGTATGATCTTCAAAGAGTCTCTTAGGAACTACTTTAATTTGGTTCATTTTATGTCCCTCAATTCTTCAAATATGATTTACTATTATTTTTCTTTAATTAAGTGCATGTATGTATTTGTAAAGAACTAATGATACCATAACAGTATCTTTTAAAAATTCAAATATAAGTATTCAGATTTTCTATTCATGGGAAGTTCATTATTCACACTGAAATGTGAGAGAAAGAGAAAAGAAAGAGATGAACTTAAATGCCATGAACTTAAATTTGTCCTAATCTTCTGGAGAAAAGACACAAATTGCTAAGGAGAAACTTTAAAGACCAAACCGAAAAATACTCCATTTCTTTGTAGCATGCTTCATTTCATGTGTTTTTAAACTTAACCAAGGCAATATGTACTCATGGTGGCAGAGATGTTCCAGAATTGTTTGTACAATTCCACTCAGGCAAACTGGGTCAGGCAGGAGGCATGACTGAAGTGACAAATCATTCTAGTTCTCTTTCAGTTCTTTCTCCTCTCTATCTAGTCATCTGTAACCTATCATTTAAGGCCAACACAAATCTTACTTCCTTTGCACATATTTCCCTTTTTGGGAACTCTCTGCCTCTTCTAACCTCTGGTTCATATCTGTAATTAGCACATTACACAATGGAAAATTTTATTCCAATCTTTTCCATTATACAACTTAGCACATTTTTTTTCCTTTAGAAAAATGGCTTAAATTGAAAAAAAATAAGGAGGGCAATATATACATGTTGGAAAAAACTCAGTAATACCAAATAATTATAGTTATAAGGTAAGTGTTTCTAGTTTTCCTCTCCAGGGCCATTTCCTTCCCAGAGGTAACCACCTGTACTCAACACTTTTTCACATGTGCACCTTCATGCTTCTGTGACTTTGACTGCCATTTTTTGTCAACCTGGAATACATGCTCACACTCTCTGCCCCTTTTTTAAGACTTGTAAAGGAGGCATGCTCTGTAAATTCTTCCTCTGTCAACAGAGTGTTTTGTTCTCTGTATTTCCTTGATACACTACTTGTATCACTGTTTAACATTCATTCCATTCTGTCTTGTTTTGTAGCAAGTTATTAATATTTACTTATCAACTTCACTATGGTATAATGTACTTTCCTTGAGAGAAGAGCACATTTTATTCATCTTTGTATTTCCTATAAGATCCAAGCTAGCATTGCTATATGTTTAAGTCATTGAATTGAATATATATAATATAGTTTGATCATTATTTGTTTCATGAGGATTTGTCACAGCCAGACTATGAGAATCTTTGGGACAGTGGCTGAGATTTTTTGCTTTTGTATTTCAGTAAACATGACATTAATTAAAATATTGTAAATATACCTTTCTGTAGTGCTGCTATGATCTGAATATCCCCCACATTCACATGTTGAATCTTAATACCCATTGTGGTGGTATGGAGAGCTGAGGCCTTTTGGGAAGTGATTAATTTAGGAGTGCTCTACCCTCATGAATAGATTAGATCCTTACAAAATGGATAAAGAGGCTTTAGGGAGTAGTTTTCCTCTTTTTTGCTCTTCTACCATGTGAAAATATAGTGTTTGTCCCTTTTTGTCCCATCCATCCCTTCCTCCATGTGAAGATATCTAGATGATGTCACCTATGAGAAACAGACCATCACTAGTCATGTACTCTGCCAGTGACTTGATCTTCAACTTCCCATCCTCTGGAACTGTAAGAAATAAATTTCAATTCTTTATAGATTACCAAGTCTGTGGTATTTTATTATAGCAGCACAAACAGATTAAGACAAAAATTGATAGCAGAGAAGAGGGGTGTATAACAAATAGCTAAAAATGTGGAGTGGCTTTGGAACTGTGTAATGGGTAGAAATGAGAAGAGTTCGGAGGTGTAAGCTAGAAAAAGTTTAGATTTTCATAAACAGAGCATTAAGGGAGATTCGGGTGAGGGCTCTGAAAAGGAGAGCTATAGAGCTGTAAATCTGTGTAATTATCTAAGTGGTTGTGAATAGACAGGTGGTAGAAATATGGACAGAAATGGCCATTCTGATGAGGGCTTAGATAAAAATGAGGAATATCTTATTGGAAACTAGAGGAAAGACCATCCTTGTTACAAAGGCAAAGAACTGGCAGATTTTTTTCCATGTCCTAAGCTTTGTGGATGATAGAATTCAAAAGCAATGAAGTAGGACATTTGCAGAAGAAATCTGTAAGCAGTACTCAGGGTGCAGCATGGCTCTTCTTGACTGCTTATAGTAAAAGCAAGAAGAGAGAAACAAATTAAAGATAGAATATTTATAATCAAAAGGGAAAGAGAATGTAAAGATTTGGAAAATTCTCCGCCTGGTACTTTATGAATAAAATATCAGGTAAAGAAGAGAAAACCAAAGATGTGGCCAAGTAACCACTTGATAAGGAGATTTGTGTAGATAGAAAAAGAAATCAGATGTTATTCATTAAAGTAATGGAAGAAGGCATTTCAGAGATCTTTGAGTATGCCCTTCCCATTACAGACCCAGAGTGCCAGGACCTTGAGGGCAGACCAGTCTCAAGGGAGGGACCAAGAGCTACCTCAGGACCTTTGCACTCCTTGCCCAGGGTCAGCTCAAATCTCTGTTTTCTGCATCCTAGTGCAGTACTCACTGGCTATCTCAGCTGTGGCTCAAACTGTCCCAGCTATGGCTTGAACTGCCTCTCTGGAGGGCACATTCTGTCAACTTCAGTGAGGTTCATGTGGTGCTAACTCTGTAGGCATACAGAGTTCATGAACCATGGAGGCATGGCTTACCTTTACCTAGATTTCAAAGGATGCCTCAGAAAGCCTCAGGTCCCAGGCAAAGATTGGCTACACAGGCAAGGCTATCACAGACAGTCCCCACTAGGGTAATGCCTAATGGATTTGTGGGGCCACTGCAGAGAGTCTTTACTAGGGCAATGTCTAATGGAGCTGTGGGAGAGGAGCCAGCCCTGAGATCTCAGAACTGTAGCCCATCAGTATGAACCATTAACCTGGGACAGCCACAGGCACCAAATAAGAGCTGCATGGTGGGCTGTGCCCAGCAAAGCCACATGGGAGTGGAGTCTCCTGGCAGCTTTGGGACCTAATCCGCTGCCTTGCCACCAATGTGTCTGGAAGGCAGGACATGGAGCCAAAGAAGATTATTCTTAAGTCCTACGATTTAATGTTGTTTGCCCTGTTGGATTTTACACTTACTTGGGACCTGTTAGCCCTTTCTTCTTGCCTTATATCCATTTTGAAATGGAAATGTCCATCCTATGCCTGTCTTATCATTGCATTTTGGAAGCATGTAACTAGTTTGATTTCAAAGACTCACAGCTAGAGGAGAATTTGCCTCAAGATGAATCATATGTTGAGTCTCACACATACCTGATTTACATGATATTTAGATGAGACTTTGGACTTAGATTTTAAAACTGATGTTGGAATGAGCTAAGATGTTTGGGACTTTGTGATGGAATGAATGTATTTTGCATGTGAGCAAGAGGCACATTTGGGGGACTAGGGGTGGAATGCTATGACCTGAATGCCACCTGAAATTAATATGTTGAAACAATTCCCATTGTGGTGGTATTAAGTAGTGGAGCCTTTTGGGAAGTGATCAAGTCATGAGGGCTGAATGGATTAGTGCCCTTATAAAAACACTTGAAGGACTGGGTTCCTTCCTTCTCTTCTGTACTTCTGCACATAAGAACACAGAGTTTGTGCCATTTTCTTGCATTTATTACTTTCTGCCATGTGAGGACACCTAGATGGTGCTACCTATGAGAATGGACCCTCACCAGACACTGAACTTACCAGCACCTTGATCTTGGACTTCTCATCTCTAGTACTGCAAGAAATAAATTTTTGTTCTTTATAAATTATCTAGTCTAAAGAATTTTGTAGCAGCACAAACAAGTGCTTTGTTTTTCTTAAAAGTTCTTTCACATTCATTAACTCCTTTGAACTTTACAACATTCTATACTAGCAGGCTATATTGGTCTACAGGAAAAAAATACATGAGATTTGGAGTCAGACAGACCTGAGTCTGAGTTCTTGCTCAGCTACTTAGAGGTTAGGAGATCTTGGGAAACTTCTGTAACCTCTAGAAGCCTCAATTTTCTCATATTAAAGACTAACTATTAGCCTTATGGAATTGTTGGAAGGAATGTATGACATATGTAGGTAAAGGTATGTGATACATATTAGATATTGTGTGTAAGTGAAGATTCCCTTTTCACCTAGGAAACAGAGGCTTAGATGGACTAAATAATTGTCCAGGGACATGTGGCTGGAATCTAGGCATCCCAAATCTATGTGTATACTATATGTCTGCTCTCTTGGGCCTAAAGTCTAGGCTGAGGCTGAATATTCCTACAGTAAGCTGAAAGTCACTGGCCCCTACTATCATCTTGCTACTATACATACTCTAAAACCTAAGATATTATTGTAGGCTGCTGCCTCCTGACATTATGAGGAAAATGAGGTTCAGAGAGGATAAGTGACTTGACCTATGTCAATTAGTGATCTAGAGGCCATGTCCACCTGTTCCCCTCCCTCCTGCCCCATGTGAGACTGAGACAGTGTGTTTCAATCTGTATTGACCTTATGTGGAGGAGACAGAGCTGTTGCAGCAGGAACAGCAGCAGCAGGTCAGGCTCTAAAGTATCACAGAAAAAGACAACAACCTGGTGCCTGAGCTAGACTCAGAGCACTATGAGGATGAGAAGGAGGAAGATGAAGACTCAGAGGATAGTAAAGACTCAGAGGATGAGGGCATGCAGGATACAGATGAAATGAATGATATCGGTGAGTAACCTGATAATCAAGACGTCAATGAGGGAGATATGAAAGGCAACAAATAGAATCAGGACCAGTGGGTGATCTAGGTAGACAGGGTAGGGTGGCCTTTAGGGGATTGCAGGACAACCCAACCTGCCCCACACTTCCTGCAGAGCCAACTAATGGCTGTTTTATTTTTAAAGGAAGAGAGAGAGAGAGAGAGAGAGAGAGAGAGAGAGAGAGAGAGAGAGAGAGAGAGAAAAGATACTACTACAAATGCGACTTCTGCCTACCTGCTATATTCATGAGGAAACGTCACATCCAAGCCATCTCTGAGTAAGAAAATGCAGATAGTAAAATTGTCAGTAATTTATTAAACTGCAGCAGTTTATCTGTTTCCCATGAATGAATGTCTAGTTAACATAAATTGGTTAAAATCATACACCCAGTAATTGAAATCATTACCCATGAAGTGGAACCAGAGAGAAAAAGATATTGAGCTGTAATGCATTCCACTCATCCCAAATCATGGTTTCTGTCATCTGTGTTCCCTCTCTCTCTTTCTTATTAAGATATTTACAAATTCAAACAAAGTCAAATTAAGCTCGAAAAAAGGCAACGTAGCATGTATATTGTCAAACAAGGAGTTTGTTTTGTGAAAAAATAAAGCTCTCACACGGATTGAATCTTGAAAACCCTTTAGATGACTGGCTATTTATGATCATGGAAACTGACTAGAAGAGGGAAAGACAGGAAATTTAGAGGGTCTTGGAGCTATTGTGACGTCAAAGAAATGTTTGCAGGGAGAGTTTTGAGGAAATAAAATTAAATGCAATTCCTGAAGTTTCTGTACTTCTAACATGAGCTTCTCAAGTTATAATGTGCATCTGGAAATCTTGTGAAAATGTAGATTCTTATTTAGGTTCACAGGATGTCCCTAGGTTCTCCTTCTCTAACAACCACCCAGTTTTGCTGATGCTGCTGGTTCATGGACAATACACTTTGAGCAATAAGGTTTTAGACCATGTTGACCATTTCTGGGTTACTAAAACACTGAGATCCCCTAAATAATTCCTAATATTTGCAACTTGGAAAAAATGCACTGTCAGCAGTGAACATGTCCAAAATGATAGTGTTCTTATCTGGATTAATGATATTGGAGACCCAAATAATGAGTCAAAAGGGAGCCCTAGAATGAGCCTGATTCACAGTGAAATAAGTTTCAGAACATGTTTTAACCCATGTGGAGATAGGCCTATGTTGCATCTCATGTCTTTGAGTGCTGAATTATTCATAGGAATGCTTAAGAACAGCCTCCCATAAATCAAAGAGAGAGAATTGAATTGGGAATAGTAATGGTAAGAAATTTTGAGCTCCTAACCTGATTCACCTGGTTACTGTCTCAGTTGTCTTTCTCTGGTTCTGACCAAATCATTTCTGGTGATTTAAAGGCACCTAAATATAACTCCAGAGACTTTTTTTTAACCCGGCTCGTGATTTTTAAGCACTGTGATTTTAAAGGCTTGTCAGATGCCTTAAATATTCGAGTCAATATTGAAATCTCAAAGTTCTTTGTGAAAGAACTTCTGGGGAAGGTTTGCAATAGTTTATCTAAATGCTGTTTTTTGGTTAACAAGTTTGGACTCCTGTGGCTCCATCATAACTGATTATTTGTGATGAAAACACCTGATCAAACTCAATTTATAGAAATAATTTTGTTATTCTATTTAATAATAAAATGTATTTCCTTCCCCTTCAGGACAATTTAGCTTATATAAGGATTGAACTATTTTGTATGGATGAATTCATTTTCTTTGTTTTTCTTGATTTTTTTTCATATAAATGACTCCTGAATATTAGGGATGAGAAATTAGGCCAAGCACCTTAATACACCTATTAGAGTAGTAAAAAGCTGAGCATATTACAAATTATAAGTAATGTTTTAAATATAAATTGAAATATTTGTCAATATGACATGTTTTTATGATGACATAAAAATTAGTCTTTGATAATGCTTTTTCTTACCTGCCCCACAAGATAGCTATGAGTACAAAATGAGATAGTCTTTGAAAGTGATCCGTAAAGCTTAAATGGTATTTCTGTCTTAAGTCTTCCTTTCTACCAATCCATTTTACTTTAGGTTGCCAGATTAGTATTAAAGCATCACTTTGATTACATTATTTCTCAGCTCAAATACCTTCAATGCTCATCTCAAATGCCTTCAGATGAATTGGGTTTGGCTTCCTTTGGCATTTAAGAAACATCACACTGCCTTTCTAGTCTTATCTCTAGCTATTTTCCTATTCTAACTTCATCTTTCAAGGCTACTGGGTTATATCATATATCTCCTGATTTCTTGGATCAAATTTAAATTTCCTTCATCTCCTGGTTATCTCTACCTGGCTGTTCTTAATATCAAACACATCCAAAATTAAGAGCATAAGCTTTCTTTACATATTTCCTATTATCCGTTCCATTGTCCATGCCAAAGAAGGGGAGTTTGTGCGTGTGTGTGTTTATGTGTGTGTGTTCTACCTGTACCTTTCTTTCAAGCCCGCCTTCAGTTAGGAATAGGAAGTTTTTCTTTAACTGAATTTCTTTCTAGGGAAAACCTTCAATTTTTACCTACATCCATTGATTTTATCAGATATTTTTCAGGCCTGATAGCCAATGGTTCGCTTACTGAGCAGATGTATATGGTGCACCTGCCAGGTGTTGGCTATTGCATCAGTTTCCTGCTGCTGCTGTAACATGTTACCACGAACTTGGTGACTTAAAACAACATATTTATTATCTTACACTTCTGGAGGTCAGAAGTCCAAAATGGATTTCACTGAGCTAAAATCAAGATGTTGGTAGAGCTGCATTCCTTCTGGAGGCTTTAGCGGGGGATCCTAGCTGTCTCCCTAAGTAGTGTGAACACCAAAGTCAACATTATGAGGCAGTCCATGCCCTCAAGGAAATCAAAGACAAAGCAGTCAAATGAGTGGGCAGTGATAATGTATTGTAATCACTGCTCTGGAATTATGATGAAAACTTTATAAAATATTTGAGGATCAGGGAAGGCTTTGAGAGAAAATGACATCTAAGACATAAGATTAAAATTCTATTTGAACCTTTTGTTACATTTTAGGAGGGAAGATAATGGCACCAAAATAAGTTGGTAAAATCATCTCTACTCTAACAGCATCAATTAATCAATGTGATTCTATAATTTTTACAGTGGTGAGCAGACTAGCTTAACAAAGATATTAGTTCTACTCCAAAGAAATAAATATGGGTATTTAATGTATATATGATATTTATATACATATTCTTTATGTATATGTTATATACTATTTAATAGAGATATAAATGGTAGAACAGCATATATGTATATGGCACTTTGCTATGGGTAAAAGGAAATAGAGAAACCAGGCACAAATTTTGACCTCTGGGAAATTATACTCTAGATATGCATAAATATTCACAAAAATATGAGGCAGAAAGATATGGCTGTTATAACAGAGATATAGATATAGTACTGTGTGGTTAGAGGGTCGAAAGGAATGTTTTCAAATAGGGAAAGTTTATAGCTTAGAGAAAGTGGGAAGACTTCACAAATAATGTCTGATTTGAGCTAGTATCTCTGAAGATGAGTGGATGGGCTTTGGTCATGTTGGTTGCTGAGAGAAAAGACTATGTAAAAGGATATACATCTTCATACTGATACTGCTCTTAGGTAGAAGAGAAAAAATTTCCTGTCGGAGCACTTTGAGTCTTTGTAGAAGAGATGTGAATTCTAATTACAATTTCACCTATACCAAACAGAATTATTCACATACTTCTATTACTCCCACCACAACTTCAGAAAGATTTCTGCTGCAGTGCTGTAAGGGAAATATGTAGAAATAAATCACATACTTTCTTTTTAGAATGGGAACAATGGAGAAATTCACAAGGGGGAAATGATTGAACATTTTCTAGAGAAAACATAGAAAAGTTTATAGCTTTGAGAAAGTGTTTCACAATAATTCATTCAGTACATGTTAAGCACCAGCTCTACAAAGCACTGTGATAGATAATCTGGGGAATACGAAGATTTTTAAGACATAGTCTCTGTTTTCAATCTGTCTAGTGTGGGAGAGAAAAACAGAGATTGAGCACACTACAATGCAGTGTGTGTGATTCATGCTACCTGGTTAGGATATAGAAGAGAAGGAATTCAGATCAGTTCTAGTGGGTATGATCAGGGAATGCTCACCAAAGTGACAACATCTGAATATGGCCTGGAAGAGTAAGTAAGATTATACTAGACCAAGGCGTGCACATTGGGCTGGGAAGTGGGTAAATTGGCAGGGATAAAATTTAGGCAAAAACAACAGCATGGGAAAAATTATGGTAGGAAAGGCAAGAAATTTTCAGGGACTATACATGCTATTTCTCCCCAACAAAATAAACTGAGCAGTGGGCATAGGGAGTATAACAGCAAATAAGAAAGTTCCTGACTTCAAGGAGTTTGCAGCCTTGAGGAGGGTACAGAGAAACAGACAATTAAAATAAAGTGTGATTTATGTTGTGGCAAAGATAAATAGAGAGTCAAGTTTTTACTTACCCTAGGAGTCACAAAGAGCAAAGAGGGTTGCTAACAGGAGCTGCCATCTGAGCTGAGTCCTGAGGGATGACTTTGAGTTAACCGAGCAAAGACAGGGACGGTAGAGGAATCTGTGCAAAGTCCCAGAATAGAGAGCTCTAGAGCACAATGCATTTGAGGAGCTTCAGAAAGTTTCTTTGTGGTTGGAGTCCATACTACATGGGAGAAAATAAGGAACCTATTGGTATAAACAGTTCAAATGTTTATAGCAGCACAATTTATAATTGCAAAGATGCAGAATCAACCTAAATGCCCTTCAATTCATGAGTGGATAAAGAAAATGTGGGAGATATCTATCTATCTATCTATCTATCTATCTATCTATCTATCTATCTATCATCTATCTATCATCTATCTATCTATCTATCAATCAATCATGGAGTACTACTCAGCCATAAAAAGGAATGAAGTAATGCCATTGCAGCAATGTGGATGGAAATAGAAACCGTTATCCTAAGTGAAGTCTCTCAGAAATTGAAAATCAAATACCACATGTTCTAACTAATAAGTGGAGCTAATAGATGGGTATGCATGGGAACGAAGTGAGATAAACGACATGAGAAACCAGGAATGGGGTGGTGGGAGGGTGGGTGTGAGATAAAAACTTAACTATTGGGTACAGTGAACACTATTCTGGTGATACGCACACCAAAAGCCCTGACTTAAGCATTATACAAAATATCCATGTAATAAAAACACTTGTACCTCCTTAATTAATATTTTGAAATTTAAAAAAAGAGAAAAAAGCACACATGCGTTCAAAAACAAAAAAAGGCAAACAGCAGCTGAATCAGATAGGATTTTGGAGACTAGGTAGGAGGTTTTTTTCACATCCAGGTCAGAGTGATTGAGGCTTTAAAGCATAAAATGGCAAGGATATTAATGAAGAGAAGAACACAGATGAGATAAATATGGGGCACATGGGAAGAAGATTCCTCAAAACCTAGGTTGATTGGAGGAGATTTTACCACAACAGATGTCCATGAGAGTATTGCCACAGAGAACAGTGGCGAAAACACACTCAGGGGTAAAGGCAAGGGTATGGGGTAAGAAAGACTAGATGGTGCGTCCAAGAAGAAAGGATGAAATAAGTTTGCAAATAGGAAAAGAAAGGTTGGGGCCCATGGAGAGCAGAAGCGAGGGAAGATCTCAGGAAACAGTGGATTTGCAATGAGTGTTCTTTTTGTATAGACGCTAGTATAGACAAAATTAGGAGGTAGGTTGCCTTTGTAATAAAGTCACCTTAGCTGGGTAAATGCAATTTGATAGATCCTTTTATCTGATGTACAGAAGTATGATCAAATGATTTGGCCAAGATCTTTGAGACTGAATCCTCATAAGAATTTAAAAAATTTCATGAGCCTCAAATCACCTCTCCACTTTATTATATTGCTACCCTACACAGCAAAGACAGGACGTATCTCCTGGTAAATGAACATGGTGTCCTTTATGTAGTATGCATATAAATCTATAGTTTTATATTTCTTGGTTTTTGGAGAGAAGGAACGTAGCTTAACATGAGATTTGAACTGTGGAAAATTCAAGGAGAAATTGACAAGATTGACTCCTATTGATGGATATTAACTTGCTGATTCCTTCTTCTTTCCTAAGATTTTTCTCTGCAAATAATGATGCCTTCAGCTTCAGCTCTAATTACTAGGATCCTCAGTTTTTCCCCCTGGTTTTACAGCCCTTGAAATAAACATATGTGCTTATTTGTTCAAGGAAACTTCTGGTTACCGGAGGAAAAAATGCTTATAGTTCTCCTTTCTTAACACATTCTTTTTCACTTCTGCTAGACAGCTCACTTCTCGCCTCCTCCCATTCCCAAAATATAAAATTCCCCCTAAATTTTTTATTGAAAACTATATATACATTGATAAGCTCTTTTGGTTTTTCCCCCTAAAACATTGTATACGTTTTGTGTATAATGGCAATTTGATATAAACATATGATAAATGAACATTTAAGTATACTTGAACCACTAATTAAAGGCTTTTTCTATATACAGTCTTGCCCACATAGTATCCAATTAACCTTTTTATCACTTTCTAAAACATAAATAATTTTATGGCATAAGCTCATTTATCTTTGCTAAAAGCCTTCATAGAAATCTGAACAAAAATAGTTTCTGTTAAATATTCAATTATAATGTGGAGTCTTTTATTACTTCTTTTAGTTTTTTTCTTTCTTTACTTTTTTTTATATCTATTTGAAGGCTCTTTAAAAATTAGAGTTAAAAGGTAGAGAAATAAGTCATACAGCAGAGTATGGGCCTCAAGAACCAACCTCAAGAAGTGATGACCAGAGAACCAGAGATACAGTGGAAGTCTTGGGCAATGGATGAAGAAATTAGCAAAACACTTAGATCTTTCTCAGTTTCTCAGCAACAGAAGTAAAAAGTGATCAGAGGACTGTCTATTCTATTGCTATGTAAGCTGGAAAGAAACTCAAGACCACCACATAGGGTTTCTTAAAGATGCCAAGACAACTACTGCTGTCTAAGATTTCTTACTTGGAAATCCCTGGAAATCCTATGGTAGCATCTTCCAGGCATTTGGTTTAGGTCTGTAAGTCCAGGGACAAGTGAAGATATATCTTTGTTGGTGTTCTTTTCTGTTTCCAACCTAGATCAAAATACTTGCCCATCATAGTTCTTTTCTTTCCATTGATTATCATCTGATTACAGGGCTCACAAAACTTGTTATCCTTAAGCTGTTTTAGTATTCAGTGGCATTTTACAAATATCATCTGTAGATGTGATTATACCTTTTAACCCTAAACCCCATTAGAGCACCCATGTGCAGACTGGAATCGTAAGTCAGAGAGCATTCCTTTCTCTGGCTGAATGAATTTCAAACATTTTGGGATAGCGTTTGGAATTGGATATTACATAGTGGAAGGACAAACAGGTTTCAGTCACAAGCATGTAGAAGACAGAGTAGTAACAATCCTCACGTGGTTTGACTAGCATCTTGTTCTTCTATTAATACATACAGTCTTGTAGATTTCAGTGGATGAAATTAACAAATTCTCAGCTTAGGCCGGGCACGGTGGCTCACGCTTGTAATCCTAGCACTCTGGGAGGCCGGGGCGGGCAGATTGCTCAAGGTCAGGAGTTCGAAACCAGCCTGAGCAAGAGTGAGACCCCGTCTCTACTATAAATAGAAAGAAATTAATTGGCCAACTAAAAATATATAGAAAAAATTAGCCGGGCATTGTGGCGCATGCCTGTAGTCCCAGCTACTCGGGAGGCAGAGGCTGGAGGATCACTTGAGCCCAGGAGTTTGAGGTTGCTGTGAGCTAGGCTGACGCCACGGCACTCACTGTAGCCTGGGCAGCAGAGTGAGACTCTGTCTCAAAAAAAAAAAAAAGTTCTCAGCTTTACAGTAAATCACAATCCATTTAACTCAGGTTTGAATTGTTTTAAAATCTTATCTGGGAAAAAATAAACCTAAATCCCCTCCTTACTTGTTATGCCAATATAAATTTTAGATGGATCAAAGATTTAACTATAAACAATTAGTCTGTCAATACCGAATAAAATATGAGTGAATTAAAAAAAATCTGAGAATGAGGAAGGTCTTTGTTAGCAAGAAACAAAACCCAGAAAACATAAAGGAGATACATTGATACATTTAAATAATTATACACAAACATTTCTGCCTAGCACAAAATAACATAAAATTCAAAGAAAAGTTGAGCAAAATTATTTACAACACACATGACAAAAAAGTACTGATTTTATTTATCTATAGAGAACTTTTATAATTCCATAAGAAGAGATTAATAAACAAATAGAAAAGTATACAAAGTAAAGGAATACATTAAAGATTAAAAAGAAATACAATGGCTTATAAGCATAAGAAAAGATGCTTTATGTCAATTAAAAATGTAAATTAATACAATAATGACATTACACTTATATTAAAATAGAAAAGATAAATTGATAATCACATTTTTGGTTAGAGGGTAGGGAAATAGGTACCTTAATACACTGTTGGTGGGAATGTACATTTGAATAAAATTTTTGAAAATCAATTAGGAAATGGTTTCAAAAATTAAAATATCCTTTGATCTTACCTCTCCTTTTAATATTTGTAAGAATTATCTGTACTTTCATTCATGTGCACAATTATATAGTCAAGCATTACATTCCATTTCTTATAGCACGTTTTGTTCTTCTCTTCATTAACAATTACGATTTCATTTGCTGTTTGGTTTTCTACATCCTTCCCACATTGAGCAAAAGAATTATGAAATCCACACAAATAACATTTTCCACATGAAGGAGACACATCACATACTCACTGTATGTGTTTTGATTTTGTTCTAGAGATATTCTTATTACCATTCCCCAGCTTGACACTCTGAGCTGTTCTCTAGCTTCCTGACCAGTGGTCCTGGGTTTTCATTTGCTCTCACCCCTGGATCTGTGCCTTCTTGGACTGCTACTCTGGACTAATATTTTGTTTAGATATAAAATTCTAGATTGATCATAATTTTTCCTCAAAGATCTGAATGCATGTATTCAATGTCTTCTAGCTCCTAGAGATGAAGTTGAGAATCCCTTTTGTTTTTCTCTGGAAGCTTTAGGGACGTTTCTTTTTTTGCTGACGTCCTGGTATTTTTTGATGGTGTGCCTTAATAGGGGCTTTTTCCATCCATTATGCTGGGTGGTTGGTGGACCCTTTCAATTAGTAAACTCATATTCTTTAAGTCTGACACATTTTCATATGTTATTTCTTTTATTACAATCCTATTTATTTTATTGTAAAATATAACATGGGTACAGAAAAACCTCATGAAATACGTGTTTGCTTTAATACATCATCATAAGGGAAATACTCTGGAAAAAGACACCCAGATTTAGAAACAGAACTTTGCAAGCCACCCCAAACATCCTCCACATGCACGATCTCAGTCATAACTCATTTCCTCTCCTATAAATACCCACTTTGGGGGGGCCTGTTACCCCCCTTGCTTTTCTTTATAATTTCTTCACCCAAGGGTACTTTCCAAGCAGTAATTTTTTAAAAGGTTTTTGTAAGTTTCTTTTAATCTACATGTTTCTCACATTTTTTTCTTGCAGTTTATTTATTGAAGATACCAGGAAATTTAATTGATAACATTTTCAATAGTCTGAATTTTTGCTGCTTTCATCTCCATGACATATTTCAACCTGCTCCTTTGTCCCACATATTTCCTGTAACTATATATTTTCTGACAGTTGGACCTGGAGACTTTATCAGATGGAGGTTTGTTTTTGATTGCAAAACTTTTCAGAGGTAGTGCTGTGTATATTTATCCAGGAGCACATGATGACTAATCATTTCTGTTTTTGTGATGTTACCAACCAGTGATGTTTGATAGTTAAACCCATTGATTCATCAGGAATAACAAGTAATAAGTGAAATTCTGATGCAATGATCACTTCTTTCATTAGCTGAAATACTTCTACAAAGTGTAAATTCTCATCCACTATTTGGCTGCCCAGCTGTACTGTTTACAGAGGACTGGCAGGACAAATGCTTTACTCTTTCCCTTTACTTATTTGTCCTCAAACAATGAGTTGCATTCCAATTATCCTCCATAAGTGACAGATGAGTTTTCTTTTTAATTATTGTTAACTTAAGCATTTACATTCAATTTGTTTTAATTGACTAAAATTATCCCTACTGGTGCTCAAATTGTCTTATCTTTAGATCATGAGATTATCTTCAAGTTGGCTCTTGTGTCCTTTAAATATGTCACTAGAAGTCTTTGAGAAGATGTTCTAGGTTCATCTTGTACAGTTCTCTCTCTCTTTCTGTGTGTGTTTTGTACATTTTAAAGTATAGAATTTTATTTTAAGATCGCAATCTGCACTATAGGGCTGTTCTTTGCTGTTGGCTTGGTCATAGTTTGCATAACTTTTCTTTAGAGTTCATTCTGATAGCTCCAGTTTAAAATCCAAACCACAGGGTCTTCACTTAACCTCTTTTAACCTGCGTCAGATCTTCCACATTAGGATTGCTGGTTCTCAAGGACAGTGGAGATGATACAATTACTATGTCATAATATTTCTCATTTGCTGTATTCCATGTTACACAGAAAACAGTCTCAGAGTAGATGCAGAACTGCTACCACCACAAACACGACTAATGAAAGTAATTGAATTTTCACATATGATATTCCTATTCTCCTCCTATTTCTTCCAGTTAGTTATACTGTGTCTACATTGTCTAAATATGTAGCCATTATGTATTGTACCCTCCACCTTATAACCCTCATTTAGTCTTAACTCTCTGAGTAAATACATATTTAGTGCCCATCAGTCATTACATCTATGTCAACCTTCTGTTTGTCTGAAGTCTTTTTATGGTAAATTTCTCAGGAGGTGTTCATGGGAACAATATTACCTACGTTTTTGAATGTCAATAACAGTTTTCTCAGATATTCAGTGTGCCTTTTGAAAATGTAATATCAAACCTTTTTCTATTATGTTGTAAAGGTTTTCTTGACTTATAATTTTAATTGTATTTGTTCTGCGCCCTTGTTTTGGTTTTCGTTTTTGAGGATTCCATATACATGTACATTGAGTCTTCTTTGTCTGTCTTCTTGTCATTTATGCTTGAATTCTTTTTCTTCTTCCTTCGTCTCTTTCTTTCCTCCTCTCCCTTCCTTTCTTTTTTTAAAATTTTTCTACTTTTTATCTTCTATTTCTCTACAGAATTTTCTGTGTCTCTTACAGCATTCTTTGGTATCCATTTATTTTCATTTAATCTTCATTTCTAAAATTATTGTTTCTTTTTTTACAATTCTTTCTTAAGTTTTCTTAAAGCAGCACAATTTTTCCAATTCTAATTTACGTTATAATTTCATAGGTTGTATTATATTCTTAATGTTCTTTAGTTTATCTAATTTCTATCTCTAAAAAACTTGTTAGAACTTCTCATCTGTTATCTCCTCCTCTTTTCTTTATGTTCTGATGGGTTTATATATTTTTTAGTCCCTTTTCATATTTTTGTGAGGATTATGAAGAGGGAAGAAACACAGGCATGTTTTCAATCCATGTATTTAATCAGCTCTATTTTTCTTATAACTTTGTCTTTTCCTTATTAATTTATAGGAATTGTCTACCGAATTCATTAATTAATCCTTCATTGCCTATACATGTTGTAAGTATTTATTTTCAGTATGTGCTTAGCATTTAAAAAAATCTTGTTAACTGATGTATTGAGATTTTAGTTTCAATATCTTATTCTTTCCCTTTATGCTGTTTTATGTATCGTTAATAAATTTTTCCCTACTTCCAGAACATGACAATATTTTCCTATGTGTTCTAAAACATTTAAATTTTGCTTTTTATGTTTCTATTTTTGATTTTTCTGGGATTGGTTTTTGTATATACTGTGATGCAGGGGTATTTCCGCCCATATGGACGGTCATTGTTTGCTGAGGAGTCTGTTCTTTCCTCTTGATTCATACCGCCACTTTGCACGCCACGTTCCACCTGCTTCTTAGGTCTGCTTATGGGTGCACTGTCAGTTTATATTTGTCTCTCTCGGAATTGACACCACACTATTTTAATTACAATAGCTTTATGGTAACTCCTGAAATATGGAAGACAAGGTATTTGCTTCTTATTCTTTTGATTCAAAGTGATCTTGGTTATTCTTGACCTTTCCTCATCTAAATTCTGTAAACAAACCAACAAACTGTGTTGCAATTTTGATTAGAATAGCCTTGGGTTTAAGGATAAATTTGAAATGAAATATATTTTTATTTACTTCTATTTTTTCCTTAGAGCTGACATATTTTGTCCTCCCATGGAGCACTTCCAGATAAGTAAAAGATTATGTACATATAACGCCCTGTACATATGTACACAGACAATACCATTTGTTCATGTTTGCACATAAATGAAATATTTGTAGAAATTTAAATTTAAATTGGTAGCAATGTATATGTGGAAGGGGACTGAGGGACTGGGATCTTAAGTGAGAAAGATGTTTGCTTTTCACTGTAAAATATTTTATTTTATTGCTTTTTCTATTAAGCAATCCTACTTGAAGTCTACACTTGACTGGCCTAAATCAACATCTTAATTATCACAGGTGATTGGTGTGAGTTTTTCTTTTTCTATGATATCTTCTATCATTTAATATAAAGCACCAGTGATTCAGAAATTCTCAAATAGAGGGTCTACAGTAATTATCTCAATTTTCTTAGGAAGGATGACTATGATGGCATGCACATACTTTGCATGAAGAAAATAGATCCTGCAAATATATGTGGTAATGTCTCTTGTGCTATGTGTGTACACAGAGGAAAATTAATTAGTTGGCTGCTAGTAATGTGAAAACAGGAGCTACATTTTATTCACTTTTCTGTTACCAACAATTAGCTAAGTGAATATATAACAGATTCTTAATAATAATCTTTTAACCAATGTGTTAATGAATAAATGCATCAACAAGTATTAATAGATGTCTTGAGAGTGGTATATAGTAGTTTGTTGTGGAGTGTGATACAGAGCCTGGGACGTAATAAGTGTTCAGTAAATGTCAGCTATTTTTTTTCTTGGTGCTATACATACTATCTCTATTACTATTACTCCAAAGCTTTGTCCTCATCCTGATTCTGCATGATATTTTTTTGCTAATGACTTGGGTGAAGATAGAAGAGATATTTATCACTTATTTAATTTCCTTACTCTGAGATGGATAGAAAGGACTTCATAGGCTGGAACAATGTGCTGAATCTGATGAGGTAGAATTTAGCATTGTTTAATATCCTGAATGTGAGATAAAACTCAAATGATCAAGGATGGAGGAAGAATTTGCTTAACCGCAGCACATGTACAAATTTTAAGGAGTTTTAATAGGAAGTAGGTCTGAATCTGAATTACCAGTATGCTGTGGCCAATAAAGGAGGTAATACTATCAAAAGTTATATTAAAATAAATATATAAATAGTTTGTACAATAGGAAGTTGATAGTGGAGCCTATTAGGCAAATATAAACTATACCTAAGTGTTTTTTGTGGTCAATCCTAGACATTACGCTTCCTATGAAACTTAGGGTTGGGAGAATACTTGAAGAACAATGATTCGAACATTGAAAAGGCTCACATATTTTGTAATGAAAATGGAAATTTTTGCTTTGAGGAGAAAATGACTCATGGAAGATATGATAGCTGTCTTTATATACTTGGAAGCAAGCCAGGTGATAGAGACTTTATGAGCATCAAAAGAAAAAAATTGAATAATAAATCTATATAAGAAAGAAATTATAAAAAACCAAAAATGTAGCAGCTGTTTCAAAACTACAGGCCCATGGCAGTGTTCCATGATAGGGTTCACAACCACGTGTTGGCAGAGATTAAGGAATTAGTTAAGGGGGTGGATCAGATGAGCTTTGAGCTGGAAATTTTATATTCCGTGATTTGTTCTGGCACAATATAGCAAGACTTCAGATATGACCCTATTTATTATTGGGAAGCATTTCTACCACCAACCTTGATTGATGGACTTGCTCAATAAAATTCAACTAATATTGCTGTGAACTCAACAAATCCTGATTTATGTTTATTATTTTAAGACATATAAAATAGATAAAACAAGGGATTGTGCAATGATTTGCTGCAGAGTTTAACACAGAAAGTGATCTGAGTCAGTCCAAGTGTTTTGATCTATTCCAAGCTTGGCAAGAGTTGTATGTTAGTTTGTAAGTCATAGACTTGGCTTATGTGTCTAACACCCACCACACTGTCTGACACATGGTGGGCACCATTTGTTGAAGGAATGGGTGGCTAATTCCACTTATTGATTGATTGATGTTCACTAGCTTCTACCTTGCCTGAGGAACAGAGGAAGCCAATTCCTAAGGCACTGGTCAGTTAGATCACTTTCTAAGACTTTCCTCACAAATTTCACACCCTCAGAGAAGAAGGCATAGATAGTAACAGGAGACGTCATGGAAATAGAAGCTGTAGCAACTGGTAGGAAGATCCCTTCTAGTGCAGAAGAAGGCAGCTCTGAGAGAGAAGTTGACTTTTTTCAGGGGAGATAGAAATGTTTTAATCAGGTATTCAAGCAGCTCTCCAGAACTGGGGCAGTAGTATTTCAAATTATGACACTCCATTTGGAAATACTGCTTTCATATGAACATTTACATATTATATTTAGGACTTTTTTTGAACTCAGAAATAACATCCTGTAAACTGTAAGGAAATGGAAAACTGTAGAGAAAAAATGTAACCATATCAAATAACACCAGATTCTATAAAACACAAAAATCCTTTCATGGAAAGTAAAATTCTTACAACATGTTTTTGAACTGTTTATTTGGTATTAATGGCCATATGTGGCCAGAGTCCCATAAAGTAGTGCCATTTCTCTTATTTAGCAATTTGGAAACATTGCTTTTTAGGCCATGTATGTGGAAATTCAATGATGTCCAATTTGTTTGCCATATTCTTATCTTGGGCTATGTACAAATGAGAGATGATCATATTTTACATAGTCTTCTCTACCAAGATCATTATTGATTAGATAGTGTAAGACTAGAAATATGTTGCTCTAGATTTATTTTTGTTTGTTTCCAGTGACACAATTTGACCATGTCTTGGACCAGGAATTAAATTTATTGTATCTTGCTAACTGTTATCAATCTTGTTTTCTAAAGATAACAGATTCATGGTTTAAAGGAATTTATTTAAATCCCTTTGCTCTCTTTTTTTTATAAACTGTCACACATCTCTATTAAAAACTACTTAGATGCAAAAAGTCATTAATTGAAAATTGAAAAGTTTTCTTTCTTTCTCCTGCATTTACTCCCTCCTTCTGTTCTTCTCTTTCTCTGTTTTCTTTCTCTTTTCTGAAAAACTATGTCCAAGCTCCCAAACTCTACTCTCCAAATTCTTGCCCTGCATTCACCAAGAGGTGAACAGAGCATAAAGTATCATTATTTTCATCAAATCAGAACTATCAGCACATGTGTGAGCAATACAAAGAAGTTGCAAGGGAACATTTATCTTGGAAATAATTTCGAGTATACTAAACATAGAAGAAATTATTTCTGAGTTTAAAAATAGTCAACACAACTTGGAAAGCATGGTAATATTTATTCATGATAATAAACACGTTTTTAATGAAAGCCATAGATGTCCAAACACAAACTGAATCATGACAACCCAATGGCCTTTTTTTTTTTTTTTTTTTACAAAATCTGTGACACATGTCCCATTAATTTGCCAAATGATATGAGTGCAGAGAAAGGATGAGTCAAAAACACTAAAATCCTTTTAAACACACAATCTAATATAGATATCAACTGTGAAAATGGCATTCAAAAATGGTCCCGTTGTTTTAACTTCATCTGCTGAGTTTTTGCCACTGTACCTTTACAAATTTTTTAAAGCTTTAATTGTTATCATTCATTTCAACACAAAACTGGCTTAACTTTCCATAGAGGACTAAATTCTGTCACATTAGTACATATAGAGGGAGGTATACAATGTCATTTGTAAATGTGGGTCTGAAAGGGCCATCATAAAAATCCTACAAACCATATAGCATTATAGGGTATATAAACCTTATACTATATATAATGGCTGACTAGGAAAAAATGCTTGTCCCTACAACTTCAGACTTCTTTTAAATTAAACTTACCTATTTGGAAAAATTTTATAGTTTGTTAGAGATTTAAATTTCCATTCTTAAGTCCATCAAATCAGATATCTAAATAATTGTCACTTTCTAAATAATTCACCTCATTCTTTCTCAGGAGTCATTTGGACCCATTTGAAATCATAAGAAAATCAAATTAAATGCAAGAATTTCTAAATAAAATTTTCTTATTGGCAATTTATAACATAGTCATCCTATTGCTCTTTTGAAATTAAATTATCAGAATCTAAAAATTAAAAAAATAATAAGTTTTATAAATAAAATCCCATGAGGAAAAGGCACTTAAGCCCTGCACATGGTTATTCCAGTCTGTATTGTCCAGAACACTTATCAAATGGAATTGATTTCTGGCCTGCATACAAATACAGTAAAGTGCCAGAATAAAATCAAATCAGAATGCTCTTAAAAAAGAATCAAGTTGGCCACCAAATGTTTCACATTGGTAGGAAATTTCTTTAGAGATTTCTGATGGATATCTGAAGCGTATGTTGTTATCATATCAAGTGCAGGAGAGGTATAAGGCTTTTGGAGAAATTCCCTTAGTTTATTGACTAAAAAGCCAAAACAATTGTTGTCACAGTAAAGCTTGACAAGATAATTAAATGAATGATAACAAAATCTCAGCAGGGAAGTGCCCATTAATTGAATTTATTTGGGAGCATGTTTTCACAAGTATAACCAAATTATCTAATTTCTACTCACATTAAAAAGTGATAGTCTATAACAACTAATTACTGGAAATGAAGGAAAAAAGCCAGTACTTTGAACCAATAACACAGGAGAAAACAAATTTACTAACATCAAAGGACTGCCATGATATTTGACAGCTTCTTAAGAATTCCATTCATCATTTTGTCCTGTGAAAATATTTCAGTGAAACTCGCTAAAGAAAAGAATCCCAGTAATTTCTATGTAGTAGTGTCTTTAAAGCTGGAACATATTTCCTACACTTTTTGTATCCTTTCTTGATATTAATATGTGTGACAGTATGAGTGTGCCAACAGGTGACATAACTGCTGTTATAGAATATGTTGTAGATATGACAATTGAGTTTTGGCATTTCCTTTCTGTAAGAAAATTAGTGTCATCCTGTTTCGCTCCTTAGTATCACATATGGTTGATAGCTTTTTAAAAATTTTGTTTCTGTTTTCATGTACAGGTCAAGAAGTCTGAATTAAAGCATTATTTTGGTCAGCTTTTAAATTTGAAATGAGGAATGAAATAATCTATACTCAGATTTTCTGCTTTAAGCTGCCAGCAAGATGTCTCCAAGTTGAATAGTTCTAATGCTTTAGCAAATTACATCCTAATTTGCATAAAAGTGAATGATGAAATTTGTTATATATCTGTGATAGTCAAGTAGATTTTGATCACAGTCTACGTGGTCAATGGCCATTGAAAACTATAAAATCTGTCTCTTTTATATTTCTAACCCCATTCTCTAAAATAATATTAATCTGTTGATAAATATTTGGCAAAAAATTTATATAATAGCAAAACAATTAAATAAAATTAATTTTGGTATAATGTTTGTATAAATTCTAAGCAGCCTTGCCTATTTTTAAAATCTGAGGCAGGAAAATCTGAATTAATAATTCCAAATTATTCTTTTAATCTTGTTACTCATTTTTTTCATAAAGTAAATTGTCATCTCAATAAATCCATTTTAAACATATTGGTTAAAATTGAATAACAGTATTTAAAATTGTCCTAGCGTTTAAAAATTATGTTTCAGCTTTAAAAACAGTTCTTAATGTTCTGTTTAATGTGGGACATTGTTTACATTTAGAAAACTAGAGGCTATAATTATAAAACTAGCAACTAACACTCATTCACAATGACTTTATCACGTGACAATAAAACCTAGGCTGCTTTATCTTCCACAAAGTTGATACTACCTTGATTTAGAGAAAAGAATAAAGCTATGCTTTGTTTTCCTAAATCATTTTCCTAAATTAATATAAAGTAGATGTCAGTTATGCCATAAGTAGGTAGATTGATAGATAAATGTAGAACAGATTGGTAGATAATATAAATATGGCCATCATTAAAACATAATAGAATGTTTGGCTTTGTCAAGTGAATTAATGCTTATGAAAGTATTCATTCATATCTTATTTGCTGTCATTTCTATTTCTGTTTTTATCTTTTGTTTAATCAATATATTAAAAGACAGTGTTCTGATTAAACAATATTTCAGATGCTAAACAGTTCTTTTTATTGGCAGTTCACAGTCTAAAAGCATAACCACATCAGGCAAAAACTGCATGTAGACCACTGTGGATCTTGAAGACTTTTTGCTTCTAACAGAGATTTTTGTTTTTAAATTATGGAAAAATATCTACATTTTAATGATCGTTAATAATTGGGAAGGGGAATTATAACCAAAGAAATTCCTTCAAATGGATTTTTATCTTTTAGTGTCAGTTTAATATCTTGCTCAACACTTTTAAATTATCTTACAAGGATAACTTTCTATCTATTACTTTATGGCATTTTAATCACTTTTATATTATGAACCTAGCTATTGTATTCCATGTATTGCAAATTTATTTCCAATAGACGTTTTTCCTTGATGATTAGTATTGGAACCTATGTTTCCAACTGAAAACAATTGGCACTTTATTTCTATAACACCTTCACATAAGAGGTATTTAAGAACACAAAGCTAATATTTTTCATGAGTTCCTGGAGTTTATAAATTCATAATATTAAAGTTTCATGAATTTCATTTTAGATGAGACTTGCCTTTAAATATACAGTTGTGGTTTCTGTAGAAGTTACCTATATGTCTTCAAAAACCCGACTGGTCTAATCTAGAAAAATGACTTTTTGAGACAGTTGTATTTCTCTTTCTTCTTTTTTCTTAAAAAAAGACAAAACAGCAATAAACATTTTAGCTCTTTAATGAGCAAAGATCATGTTTCTTAGCATTGGACTAATAGCCATTATCCAGATTATCTTTATTTCACGCAATGACCAGTGACATGGCCAAGATGTACAAAGTTGTTTCCATCAAGTAGTATACAATTGTTTTTTGTATAATAAGCTTTCATTCTTGAAAAAGAGTAACTGAAAAGAAAGGTTTCTGTTACTGCAGTTAGTTTGTCAGAGAAAGTTCTTTGCATTATCTTATAAACTATCAAAATTGCTAGTCATCTGAAAAAATGTAAAAAAAAATCACATAACTTTAGTCTAATAGAAATATAGTACAGATAAGAGAGAAAGTATTTATCAGGATGTGCTCTTTAAGTCCATCTCATTTTTTTAATATAAATGTACATCTGATTACATATACAAACATTTGGAAAGGTCTGTGATATACTGTTACTGGTAAACAACAGGGGGATGAAGAGTTTCCTGTGGTCTTAGAATATTTGTTTAAAATCACACATAAGTGTGAAACTGAAATCCTCCAGATGTTGGCTCTCCTAGGTTTTGTATCTATGTTGTACTCTGCTGAGATTGCATGAGTAAATCCAGTGAATGAACCTCAGTGAGAAAGATAAGTGATGTGAAGAGGGACATAACTTTATACTGAATTATTATTAGTAAACATTTTGTCATGCAACATGAGTAAATCAATTAACTGAGAACTGTAATCAGAGTGGTAATATTGGGGAATCCTTATATCATAAAAAGACTGTTGCAAGTAACTCTTTGGACACACTTCACCTTACCCAAAGGAACAAAATACAAAGTAACAAAAACCACAGCAAATTATAGATCCTGTAACACATGTCCAATTAGGATTATATTTCCATAAATTATTTAGATGGAAATGAAAAGAACATTAAAAACACAGAAAATTTTTTTCTGGGATTCATATCGGCGAGTATTCACCACTATACCTATAGTTTCTTCAAATACCTTTAAGAACTAATTCTTTCTATATTGAAACTACTGTGAATTATTTTATTGTAATTACTTTTGCCCCTTAAAATCTTTGGGTTCTGCCAATTGATGGAGGAAGCTTCTATTAAAAACTCCAATGGGATGAGAAGGTTTTTAATTACGGCTTAATCAGCAGCACAGCCACCAAGCATATAAATTATCATGCACATCGTGCTAAAAATATCCAGTTTCCTTTATCCCCACAACTTTATACTGACAGCACTTATGTGATAATGTTGTACCTGCCAGTCTTTAAACTTCTTTGTTGTACTGGCAAATTTCAGCATGAGCCTCTGCTAAGGCCATTAACAGCATTGGTGCTTTGTGTACTTATCCAAATATGTAAATATGGTCTACACAATAAAACAGCTCCAAATAAAAACTGGTGGAAATTATCTGACATTCCATTGGTGTGTCCCTTGTGCATATTCATAGTTTTTTTATTTTTGTTTTTTATATTTAGACATAGTTCTTTCCTGTTTGGTGTTCCACATGCCTAATTCCATTATGTAACTTAAATCTTCAAAAAATTAATTCGTGGATGTGAATGAAAAAGTATCATTCAGAACAATTGCTCGAAGCAATTGAAATTTGTTCTTAAAGTTGATTTGTTTATATATACAACTCATTTTTTCAAAACCCCCAAAGTTCTTGATATGTATATTCACATAATATTCCTCATTTAAATAGTAAGAGTCTTGTAGGTTGAAAGCCAAGGAATCTTCAGTAATGTTACCGCAATCCATCAAAAAAATAGTTTGTTTCTCTTATCTGGCTATACCCTGGTTGTTGAGTGTGAATGGGGGTGGGGATGCGGATGGGGCAGAGTATTGTTCTGTCCTCCAGTAAATGTATTGAATGTGTGTAAGGGCTGAATCCCTGGGATAGTGTTGGGAATCATTGTAATGGTGTTGGGTGTCATTAAGGGAACATCATCAGGTGACCTCCTCATAGCTAGTGTGTAATCTGGGGGGCAGGCGGTCCGAAGAACCACCTCATGTGGATGGATGGACTCACATTCATGATCCAAATCAGTGTGCTTCATTTGAAGGGACATGATTTCCTCTTCTTGTGCATGGGTCAGATCATTGGTAGTAGTGCGCTGAGGGCTGCATCTCCTGTGGACATCATGTCTCCTCTTATCCTTTTTGTAATACAGGGCTGCGAAGGCCAAGATGTTCAGAAACAGCAGTGATGCCCCAACGGCAATGGTGACACTCAGCTCTGTTGAGTAGTCCCTTTGATCCACTGAAAATGGACTCGGTTGTTGTTTGGGATCATCCTGCTTGGCAGTGGGAAAGGCTGATGTGACAGGTACAGAATTTTTTCTCGTAGGTCTGAAAGTGATGTCAGTTGATGGCACTTTAGTTGTTGTCGAGGTATACTGAGAAATGTCATTGAGATTATGCAGATGAGGTACCAGCTCCAACCAGAGGTTCACCTTATTGGCTCTGTAATGTTCTTTAACTCTTGGTTTTAATCCAATATGGAGATAAAGTTGGTCTTTCTGGGAATATCTGGTCCATGCTACTTCTTCAAAGCGGTTGGGTTTGGTATGGATGAATTTTGTGTCTTGAGGGACTGGCTGATTTGGGTCACTGGGAAAGAAAATAAGAAATTATGAGAACAGAGTTGTTTTATTCTTTTCCTTAATCAAAATGTTATTAGTCAAAATGTTACTAGTTTAACATCTAAGTGAAGAGGTGACTCAGCAAACCTTAGATTGTGTTTTGACATTAACTTGGTTAAAATTAGAAATATAAATCTCATAACAGCCAGATTGTTAGATGGGTGATAATGTAAGGCAAGTAAGCCTTATATTTTCTTTCTCTCTTCCCGTCTAGAGATTGGCTACTATCTATCCAAAGACTATTTTAAATTATTTAAATATTTATATACATATGAGTTGTCTCATAGGCAAACTAGCAGAGATGGCATGGAATAGTGGAAACGACCTGGGATTTTGAATTGGCAGATGAAATATTTCAGTCCTGGTTCTGCTACAAACCAGACATATGAAAATCTACATGAAGCTCTCAGAGCCTCAGGTCCTTTCTCTGTAAAATGGATTAATATTACCTGACCTGTCAGCCTCACAAGGTACTTGGAAGGACCAAAAAGCATGCAGAATTGTGAATTGGAAAACACTTTAAAATAATATTTGTTACTATTGAACAAAAATAACAATGTCCTGTGTAATTAAAAAACCAAAAACACGTACTTGTTGAGTAATGCAATTGAGATATGTCCTTTCTTAATAAACTTCCAAAAACGAAGAACTAATAAAGCAATGACTTTTTGAAACATGATAATACAGAATTAATTTTGAATGAAGGCACTTAATATATTGTTGATATTACTCCATTATAATTACTCCATTTTGGCACAAAATATATATTGCTTTAAAATGCTGAAAAGGATACTTTTATTAAAATTATAACAAACTTTATTTCTTAGGTACATACCCAGTTTTAGCAAAATTTGTCCAGTATGTCATTACAACTGCACTCAGCATCACATCATTTTTGGAGAAGTTGCAAGGAAACAATTCTGTTGGGCCAATCATTGGGATTCCCAGTACATAGGGAACCTCGTCTCCATGGGCTGCATCAGCCCAAGCTGGAACCTGATCTGTTTGGCAATGATGGTAAAAGGCATAGAAGTAGGTAGGTGAACCAAAGTTTGAATGAAGATCTGCTGTAGCTACAGCTGGTGCCACCCACTGATGGTCTGTAAACAAAGCCAATAATGTCTTCCTTCTGGTTTCAGGGTTATGACGATCAGCCCAGTCAGTATACATGAATTTAATGGTTTCTCTCAAAACATCTTTGCCTTCAGGGTATCCATATAAATTATCAACAAAATTGGAAACAGCAAAGTCAAAATCACTAGCTGATATACCATCATCACTATCTACTATATTTTCAACAAATTTTAAACCTTCCCCTTGGTTCACTCCTAACATTATGTCATAGTTGAGAAACTCTCCTTGCTCCATCAATATCTGAGGGTCGTCTGGTATTACATCACCATCAATCACAGGTCCAAAGGCTATGTGGTATCGGGCTGGTTGAATATCTTGATCAACAAGTTCTTTGTAAGGCTTCTTCTGTAGGCATTCCACTAACTCTACTGTATCTGAAACATTGCAACCAACTTTTGTGGCCAACATTCTAGCATATTTTGCAGGTTGGAAACTAACAGCCCAGCTGGAAAGGGCTGTTCCACTTTGAGCTATTGCTCGTTGAAAAAGTCCTATGGGAAAATCAACAAAGAGTTTCAGATGATCTTTAAATAATGTGGTAAAACAATAACATCTGGTATTTTAGACATGTATATAAAAACCCAGATAAAACTCAAAAACGGGGATATAGAGACACTTTTACTTAAGAGAAGGTACACAAAGTCATCCCCAGGGTATAATAAATCAGAGAGATGCAGCTAAATCTTGTGCTTTGAGTGGCTTTGAACATCAAGAGGTCTAAACTGTGTAGAGTCTGAAACAGGCTGTCAGCAAGAGGAAAAGGAGATGTAAATACTAGTGATAAAAAGCCCGCAAATGTTTTCTTCAATGAGCATGTAAACATATTATCATCAGTGTCAACCAGATGGGGCCAACCCTCTCTCTCTCCTTTAAGTCTCCAGAAGACTCTACATTATCCTTTTGGGATATATCCTTCAATTTAGCTGCATTTGCCTTCCTTTGCAATAATTCTGTATGTTTGTTTTAACTCTATTTGATTTGAAAAGAAATTGTTGTGGGCTCACACAACTATTGGGGCTGGGGATTTGTTAATACCCTGGGGATGGCCCTGAAGGCACATAAAACAGAATATCACTTTAGACATACTCTTTCCAGATCTTCATGCCAGACATAGTATGCTGAATAATCATCCTTCAGAAGAAGACATAATATTTGGAGTGTTTTCACTAGGCTGAAGAAAAAACCATCAGCAGAAGGATTTAGTAGGGGTGATTTAACTTTTCCCACTGTTGAGTGTGCACTGCTATATTTTATCATAAAAGATGAAGAGTACATGGTCCACTGCTTTTTACTTAATTGAATTTAAGAATTGTAAATTACAGCCCCATATGCAGTTTGATAAGAGCTGTGTGCCATTCGAATTTGCAAATGTACTTTATCTACTCTTTAGGGTATTTTTCTAATAAAATTCTCATTTTAAAAATATAATTTTTCTGCTTTATTTTAAAAATGTGTATTTCATATCAATTTCCAAATACAACTTTGTAGTTCAGTTATTTAAACACATACACCATTATTCATGTGTTAATAAGACCTTTTTTCACAAAGGTGCAGAAGCAGTGTCTGAATTAGAAGTTTTAGATTTTTCACCAAACATGCATATATATTCAAAATGTCTGTAACATCTTTCTAGATAATTCTAAAAATATTCAAAAAGTCAAACAACATTAATTTAAATTTGGTTTTCTGATATCTTTATGAACATACTTTTTAGTTTACTAGAGCAAAGCATGCTAGAGCAAATTATACAAATATAGATAAACTAAAAAATTATGTAGGCTGTTTGCTAACATTTGCTCAGGAAAATATTTTACTAATTAAAAACTTTACAATGAAAATAAACCTAATAACTTCTATAATATTCTTTCCCATTTCAGGGGCTCAGTGACATTAACTAAATATATCAAAAAAGATTTAGGGGGAAATGCACATCGTGTTTAAATATAGCCTGAAATATGCCATCTAGGTGGTATTGGAAACCCATATATTTTTCATTAGTGAGAGTGCTTATGATGTGGATGCAAGATGGGGTTGACTCATGGTAGATACAGGCCCAGGCATTGTTGCAACTCCTGCAACTCCTTTGTGGAGTTTGCAGCCTTTTGTGGAGTTTACAGCCTTTAAAGCCTGTGTCTGAATTGGAGGCGGAATCAGCTTGACAATTTCAAGAGATCTTTTGATCATCTCCTTGTCAAATCAGGTGTCTGAAGATGGGTTTAGGACTTGACCAAACTCAAGTACATGTCTCTGGCCAGGTAATGAATGACTGATTTCCTTGAAGAGTGTGATGAAATGTTATATTTTCAACTGTTTTCATAACCATTTGCCACTGTTTACCATATTGTCAATCAATGAGTAGCAATGTTAGCTGATAAACTAATCGATTCCTCTCTTTAACCAATGTTAGTTTGATACTGGCTGAAACAGGCTTTAATGCCCATTTTTGATCAAATGACCTTGAGAAGTCTATAGAAGTTGCCTACTGATACCCTAGTTAAGAATTGGCATTAATACTCAAGTTAGAACAATCTAATCTGTTTAATTAAAAAACAAAGTTTGTTATTTCAAAATAAGCCGTTTCTTTATAGACCAAAATCTCTGTTAGAAATGTTCTCATCTGTGTTATTTTGTCATCTTGAATCAGAATTCTATTAATATAAGTAAAATATTATATAAATTATGTCAATAAATTAAGTATATGATAATATATGATTCTCTGTATAAATTTATTTAATGACTATTCCACATTAATGTATCTTTGATACTAAAAACAAATATTCTATGTCTGATGCTCATATCATAAAACTCAGTCTTACAAATAAAGATGCTTCATAAATTAAACTTGACAGTGTATACTTTCTTCATGTATATGTATATATACATACACACACATACACACAATGACAATAAAAAAGAAAATACAAGATGGTCTTTGTTGTGCATATTGTCTATTTTCCTCTCTATTACGTATAGATAACGGAGAGAAAGTATTTGCTTTGCAGGCTTCTTCAACAAAACTGTTCTTGTGGATATTTCAAATTGATAATGTAATTAGAATGGATGATTAAACACATGTTAAAATGGAGATGCAAGTCCATAAGAAACAACATGATGAGACTTGGACAGGCACTTTGGAAAAAGGAAGTCAAAGTCAGAAAAAGGAAACAAGAAAAATATTTTATAGAGTTAAGCAGCCTTAGTGCTTCATGCTGCTTTGCCAAACTTGGGAGAGAAAAAAAAATAACACTTTTGGAGTTAAAAATAGAAAAAGAACAAAATCAAACGTATTTTTCTTTCTAAGCAAAATCTCTACTAGTGACCTTGAGGCTTTGACAATTTTGGATCATGCATGCAAAATAATCAAACATCCATTCTCTACTCAGACAACAAGTGAAATCACATGTTTCCAGACAAACTAGTTTAGACTGCTTTGTTAGCTTCATACTAATAAAGGGTTTTAAGTATCTATTGTCTTGAAAGTGGATTATGTACAAGCCCTACATTTAAAAAAAAAATCTCCTCTTTGATTTTGATTACTGAATAAATGGAGATGACAGAACTGTGAATGTCTTTGTCTGATTTTCCCCAAAATCACCCTTTGAAGGAAAGAAGAGTAACTGCAATGCTAACTATTCTGAAGTTTTCTTGAAAGGGCATTCTTACCAAGCTCCACAGGAGACAAAGAAAAGAGTGTGAAGAAAATTTAAACATGCACAGAAAAGCTGAAGAAACACAGTTTTAAACAGTTATTGAGTTCAACCTAACACTCAGTTTGAACAGAGAAATATATACAGAGCATCACATAGTACTGATGGTGGTGGCATGCAGACACCAAAATTGTCAAAATTTGCAACCTGCATTATACCTTTGGTTGAATTGCTCCAACGGTTACCTTCAGAATAATGGGATAAAGTCAGTAGATTGACACATGAACCCCCAGCACCAGATCCAAAAACAGTGATTCTTAAGGGGTCACCACCAAAGAATCCAATGTTTTCGCTAGTCCATCTCAAAGCCTGTATGAGATCAAGGAGTCCATAGTTCCCTTTTGCAGCCTGATCCCCTGTACTCAAGAAACCTGAAAAATAGAATTAAAAAGACACCTTTTAAGTTGGAATGAATCAAATCGACATCAAATTTAAATACAAAATAAGCCTGTGTTAATATCAAGGTGAGTACAGTCCAAGTTCTTTAGTAAAAGTTATTTCCTATCAGAACAAAAGAATTTACTTTAGGAAGAACAGTAGTGACTGAAATCTGAAAATTGACATTATCTTCCCCAAATACTTCCCAAATTATCCAGGTTAACAGGTAACAAGAGCAGACAAAGGAGATGAAAACATTCTAAAAGATCTCTAGGGAGACATTTCAGGGGCCAATTTACTTTTTGGATAGTATCATGGGGCTTATGAGAATGTGCATTTTTCATAAAACACCATGTTGGTCCTCAAGTTACTCATGGTCTAACATGGGTGGAATTTAAGGTACATGTATCAGAGTGACAGGACGTAAGGATGTAAAACAGGGGTATTTTTCTAAGACTTGAGGGGGAAGGTTTTTATAAATTCCATAAAATTATATACAACCCTACATGTATAGGAATATGCACACTTTTATCAATGATGGTGCATGATTAAGAAGGAATTACTGTGCCAGAGGTCATTTGAAACTACATTTTGGAATGCTTTAAATGCCAAACTGAGGAGAGTTGCTCAATTAGGAAAAAGTGTAGAATAATCAAAGGTTTTTGGAAAGTTCAGACTCATATCATTTCTGGGATGATCAAAGCTCTGTTTTATAGCTAATCTGATAATGAGGAGAAATATATATTGAATAATAGAATGGAGGTAGGGGAGAGATTATGAGGATCTGAACTGATAGAATGGGCAAAGACAATTAAAAAAAGAAAATGGATAGAAAAATATTGTGGCAGTAAAAGCTGAGTGAGTTTCTTACATATGGAGATTGTAGAGGGAGGAGTCAAAGATAATACTGTGGTAATACTTTATACATAGTCATTCATTTTTCTGACTTAATAGCTTTTAAAATGTGTTTATTATAACTTGTAAAACAAATATTCTCTAATATATTTCTTCATTTGGTATAAATGGAAAAGTAGAAAGTGTTTCATAATTATTTCATCTTATGGACTATTCATATATTATATAGAATATACTTAGAGTCATATTAGATATAAATTGATTACTTATACCAGGGATATTTTCAATACCAATAAGTTTTGTAAACTAATTTTAAAAAATTAGTTCTCTCTCTTATTGCAGACCCATTATAGAAACTCAACATAATGTGTCAATGCTTATGATAAGAATTATTTTATTCAAGTTGAAAGATACCTCTTTATTTTATAAAATAAGCTAGGAGGCCAATTGCATTTGTGTAAACCAGACTATGACAACACTATTCATCAGTTGAGTGAATAAATCTAACCAAAATTAATATATGGACAAGAAATTCTTTAGGATCATTGTAGAAAGCAATAAATGAACACCAATCCTTCTGAATAATTTTGAAAATTTGAAGAAATGAAAGAAGTTAGTCCTTATTTTGCTACAAGATAAAAAATTCTAAGGAACAAAAATACAATCTCTGGTCATTGTGTGTGTGTATGTGTGTATGTGTGCAATCATGGAAATATTAATTATCCTTGAGATTGAGGTTAAATTTAAAAAATACTTTCCAAATACACATATCTTTCTGGTCATGCTCATCATCTTTTATTGAATTTGCATAATAATTTAAGAAAATTTTCATGGTGTCTTCTCACATAGAAGCATTTTCAAATACTTGATATTATATAAATTAGAGCATAATAAAAACAAAACAAAAAGCATGTCCGGGAAAACTCTTTTAACTATATTGGCCACTATGTGAACTTCGATATAAGACAGAACCATTAGTTTAAATTCTTGAAAGATTCTGTTAAAAATATTTTAATCTATAAAGATAGATGGCTGCAGAACCCTGGAAACAACATTATGGAAAGATTACTGTACATTAGATAGAAAGGACTCTTGAAGGATAAAGGAGGCGTGTGTGTGTGTGTGTGTGTGTGTGTGTGTGTGTGTGAGAGAGAGAGAGAGAGAGAGAGAGAGAGAGAGAGAGAGAGAGAGATTGAGGACGAATAAGAGAATAAGAACACAACACTCTAGGTAGTTCATTACCTCTAGTTCTATATCAGAAATATACTCATGTAAGTTTGATTTCTGAATATTGTTTGCCACTCAGTGCAAAATGAGGATTTATATTTAACTCCTCTTGCAATAACATTGAGTAAGTGTGGTTATATACAAATGAATTTTTATATCCATACAGAATTAGTTTACTTATAAAACAATGATCATTCAATGTGTAGTATATAGAGAACTATAGTAATAAGGCAATTATCTCCACATTAACTAAATAGTACTCCTTCTATAATTCCAGTTCTAGTTGCACTATTTTAACCACTTCAGTAGATTGGTCAAATATCCTTGTGTTTATATGATAATATTATAAAAAACATATAAAGTCTCTAAAAAGAAACTTCCACTTTATACATAGTTTAAAGAAATCTTGTAATATCTTCAAGAAAAAGTTTTAAATAAAATCAATTCAATTCCAGAATTTTCACTATTAAACCATAGCATGGAAGATTGAGTCAATCATTGGGTAAAAGTTATTGTGTTCTAGTCTTAGAATGTCCAAGATCACTCTGTCAACTCCATTTTTACCCTTCAGTACTGAATCTCCCTTATTCTTGATTCTGTTGTATTGTATGTATATGCTGTTATCTATCTATCCATCCATCCATCCATCTATATCATCTATCTGAAACCAGCTGATCCTTACAGTGAATTTAGACAGGCATTTTGAGTTTTATATTAGGAAAAAAAGATAGATTCTGTTTTTATTAAGGCCAGCCAACCAATCACATTACATCTTCTCAGACTTGGTACAGTGATACATATTTGTATGAATTCTTTAATTCCTGATATTATATTCAAACAACATCCTGTGGCTCAGCTAAAGGCACAAAATGAGGAAAGTTAAATAAATTGCTGCCTCAAAAGAGACACAGTTTGCTAATTACTCAAGTGATGTGCATTGGCAGCATTCTTTATACCTTGCTATCTAGCAAAGTACTCATTTAAAGTTCTTTTTTAATTGGCTTAGCTTTATGTCCTTAGCAACAGAATCATTTCAGACCACTCTAGCCTGAATTTTACATTGAAATGCTCAACTATAGACCAGCCATGGAGGAACTCGATTTTGCAGACTCCTGAAAGTGTTGCTTATTTCATGATTACTTTGAACATTTTTTCTTTAATGTCACTTAAATCATTCTTAATAGATAGTCATTAATTTTATCTGGCTTTTCTTTGCCTTCATTGTAAGCTTCTAGAATGTGTGACTAATTGTTGTCCTGATTCATTGACATGTTTTTATTACATAAGATAGAACAATAATATTAATACTATAAAAACAAACTCTTTTCCTTTTTCAGGAGGAAGTGGCAGAATTTTTCAGAAAAAAATCAACTATTTAATTTGATTGATTCATGAATATAAAGCCTTAAGAAATTAGTACGTTTAAACTTAAGACTGTCAAAATTTATAATTGCAATTTATGCTAAAAATTATTTCACTGATCCATGTATCCATGACAATCATCATTCAATTATTTGTTCAAATAGAATTTATTTAGTATCATATCATTCTGCCCACCTAAAAACTCATTCTATCAACAAAATATTTCTAATTATTGTTCCTACGTGGAACTACTAGTTCTACTGATCTGATTAAATCTACTGAGCAGGCTTAGCTTCAATGTGCTGTTTAACTGATTTGGCGACTAGAATTAGTTTCAGCTATTAGGGAGAAACCAGAACTTGAACATGGGTCCCCAGGCCTCTGGAACGGAAAAATAAGACCAGACCTTAAATAAATTGTGCAAGGAGAAAATAAATAAAAGCAGATAATTACTGCAACCAAGGTATTGGCTTGGGCCACTGGTGCATGTGAAACTCAGATGCTCTCTGATAGGCATGCCCTAAAGGTTATGGAAGGAGATAATTTTTCAGTCTATAGTCCTGCAGCTTATTGGTTGACCCAATCTGTATTTAGAACTCTTACAAATATGACCATATACACTAGACAGTATATTTAGAATGTAAAAAAAAGGAAAAAAAAATGGATACTGACTATTTATATTTGAGATAACATCTAGAATGTGAGAAATTTAAGATGTCAGTGATTCTGTCCTGTAGATGTGCTTTCTTTGGGGGACATATTTGAATGTCTATGTTTATAGTGATTAATTTTTGGAAATATTAAATAGAATATAATTTTTTTGAATCCACATGATATAGTATAGGCTATAAAAAGGTAGGAAAGAAATCTGCAGTGTTTATCAATGCTGTTGCCTGGATACAGATGACTGTGGTTGGCTCTTTGAGTCAAATTGCTAAGTACTTCAAAATACAGACCATACTGAGCATAAAGAGCCAGATTTGCAGACATGGAACTTTGAATGATAGTGAGGCAGCCTCCTAGGGACTTGGGAATATGGATCAGAAAAATAGCTCATTAAAGATTTTACATCATAAACATGAAAGAATTTTAAACTGTGGGATTAAGACCTCAATTCCTCTAGCTAAAAATCCAACTGGAAATTCCATGTGCTAACTCTCCTTATCTTTTCAGTTGCCAAGTTTAGTCATTTCTTCTGCATTCTGTCTCTGTCTCCTGCTTTAAACCTCATGTCACTGACTTATTCTAGGTCCTCCTCTTTTCTTCTTAGACCCTCAAAATCCTTTTACTTAGTCACTTAATCTCCAAACTCCTGGCAAACAAGTGACCCTTCTGTCATCAGACTCACTTTTCAAAAATATTTGATTCTAATGGGAAGATACTGCTATATGAAAATAAAATCCTTGTGTTAAGACATAATTGGATGATTTCCCTTTATTTCCTTTGAGTCAAGATTGTTCAAATTATGATGCTTTAAAATCCCCCAAATTGGGCATATATGGCCAAATGATTCTCTACAAAAGGCCTAGACTATACAATGGGAAAGGAATAGTTTCTTCCACAAATGATATTGGGAAAACTGGATATCCACATATAAAATAATAAAATTGGACTCTTACCTTGTACAATATAAAAAAATCAACTCAAAATGAATTAAAGACCTAAAACTACTAAACTTCTAGAACAGAATGAAACATAAGTTAAGAGTTTCATGACATTAGATTTGGAAACAATTTCTTAGATTTTATACCCAAAGCACAGGAAACAAACAAAAAAGACAGATGAAACTACACCAAACTTAAAAACTTCTACACATCAAAGGAAATAATCAACAGAGTGAAAAGGCAACTTGCATAATGAGAAAAAACAATTACAAATCATGTATCTGATAAGGCATTAATATGCAAAATATATAAGGAAATTTTACAACTAAACAACAAAATAACCCTCCAAATAACCTACTTAAAAATGGGCAAAAGTCTTAAATAGATAGTTCTCCAAAGAAGATATAAAAGTGGCCAATAAACACATGAAAATGATTCATTCAACATCATGAATCATTAAAGAAATGCAAATCAAACCCACAATGAGTACACGCATTAGGATGGCCACTATCAAAAGAACAGAAAATACTAAGTGTTGGCAAGGATGCAGAAAATTTGGAACCCTTGTTTCAGCAGGAACGTAAAATGGTATAGCCATTATGGAAAATAGTATGGATATTCCTCAAATATTAAAAACATAATTACTATATAATCCAGCAAACCTTCTTCTAGGTATATATCCAAAAGAATTCAAAGCAGGATCCCAACAAGATATTTGCAAGCCCATGAACATTGAAGTACTATTTACAATAGTCAAGAGGTGGAAGCAATGTAAGTGTTTGTCAATGGATGAATGGATAAAGAAACTGTGGATAAAGAAAATATACATATGATGGAAGCCTTAAAAAAAAAGGAAATCTTGTCACATGCTACAACATGGATGCACTTCTAAAGACATTATGTTAAGTGAAATAAGACACTCACAAAAGGACAAATGCTATATGATTCTACTCTAGTGAAGTATCTAAAGTAGTGAAAATTACAGAAACAGAAAATAGCAAGGTGATTAACAGGAGTAGGAAGGGAGGGGAAAGGGAATTAGTATTTAATGAGTATAGAGTTTCAGTGTTGCAGGATAATAAAGTTCTAGAGATCTGTTGCAAAGCAATGTGAATATACTTAATATTACTGAATTTTACACTTAAAATGGTTATAATGATAAATTTGATATTACATGCTTTTTACTATAATAATACAAAAATTCCCCAAATTGGACAATTTGGAGTCTGTGTAGGGAAAAAGAACACACATCAATACTATTTAATTAGCCATCACCTGTATTAACTTCCTTACTATTATGTTCTCTTGGAAGCTGCTGCCTAAATTTTTCTTAGGAATCAAGAAAGGATAAAGTAAATATAATATCCTTTTTGTTTGTATCCTCTGGGAGGGAAAAGAAAACTTGTTCTGAAATGAGGCTGACATCTTAGCATCATATAACTTGGTGATGTTTCCAAAATTTTATATTTTATTGAATTTATTTATTTATTTTAAGATAATCTGCTGTTTAATGAGTCATCTTTGGGAAGAACAAACTGAGTTACTGGTCAAGGCTTCTGATTACTGACAGCTGGACATAAAGGGATGCAATATAAGAGGAAAGAAGAAGATGGCTATTAATAGATGTCTGGAAAGAAAACAACTGTAGATGTTTCTTTGGTTTTCATTTCCCAAACTCCAAAGTTTCACCATCTGCAAGGTAAACAGTTGAGATTGTTCCTTTTATATTATACTCAGTTTTAACATTTTGTGATTCCTTGCCCCAAATAAGACTAAAGTATTTCTTTTAACCAGATTTCTTCTAAATATAGATAGTAATAGAAAAAAAGGCCTGGTTTACTTAACTCTGAATCATGTCCATCATTTCCCTTTCAAGAAAGGCCCACGGTACTAGAGTGAAATTAACCCCCAGGCCCAGCTCTCACCGCCATCCTCCTATTCTCTACCCCAACTTAAGACTGTTAGTTTTCACACTTCTTGGTCTGCGAGTCAAGAAAAGCATATCCAACATTCCCTGATTTAGGGTATTGTGCACATCTTATCTATTTCAATCTGAACAACAAACCTGGAATCAAAACGGACAAAGTTCTTGTGCATTTTGAATAAGTGCTCTCACAAAGAAGTAGAAAAAAAAAAAGAGAGAACTCTGTCTTCTAAAAGGGCTATTGAATGAAAAGAAATCACATTCTTCCTTTCTAATTGTTCTGATTATGCAGGGAGTACCCAGTGATTTAAATGTCTAGTTTACTTCAAAGCATGACATTGAAGAGCTACAATGGCTGTTACACAAGAAGGGTGTTCAGGAACACTACAGTTCAGAACTATAGTACAGGGCTTCAGGAGCAATAAAGGCTATAAAAACTTTGTAACTTTCTAACTGCCGAATATTTATTTTTGTCTCTCTCATGTGTTCCCATTGAATCCTCTGTGAGTGTATGTGTCTGTGCTTTGCAATGTTGTATTTATAATTTGTTTATATTCTTTAATTTTCTGGGCTGGGAGATCCATCCACTGTACCTGCCCCCAAATAGCCACTCTGTATGTGTTTGCTGAATGAAGAATGGTATTAACATGTTCTAATTCTCTATTACCACTCAGAGACCAATGATAAGCTTTTCATATCAAAGCTGTCTGTGTATCTTGCTTTGATGGCAACAGAGAAGTGGGAACTTAGGAAACAACCCTCTCAACAGCCAATCTGGGAGTGAAAGTACTCTAAGACATAGAGAGGGTGGCAGTAGCTTTAAGAGAGGAAAATAGGACAGTCCTGGGTGGGGTTTGTCTGAGAGAAGAAGATGACATGTGGACCAGCAGGCTAGCCCAGAATATTGGCTAAAGACACCAAGTTTGAGAGGCTTTTGAGATTCCCCATGGTACAGCTTGGGTATGTAAAGAAGCTGCTATGTAAGCAAACTAGTTAGTCTCTCTGAGTCTTGGTTTTCTAAAAGACAATTAATAATAGTACCCACTCTATAGAACTATTGTTATTATAAAAGAGATACTGTTTTTGGCATGCAGGAGGGCTTCATATATGTTGGGTAAAAATGTTTTGGCTTTTATCAACTAAATTTGACATTTTCCTTATTACTCTCTATTATATTTAAATAAAATAACCACTCTTCCATATTTACTGAAAAGAAATATAAATTCCAAAAGAATTGTAATAAAAGAAATAATGTTTTTTAAAAATTATAAAAATGTTAAATATTTATAATATAGACAATGGGATTAAATTTACCACAGAGGCTTTTAAATTGTTCTACAGAGAGTAGTTGGCAAGACATTTCAAAATACATATATTGCCCTCTTGCTTTTAGTTAGGTAGGAATGGTATTTGTTACAACATAAACAAATTTAAGGAATTCTATTAAGGATAAGGAAAAGGTTTGTATTCAAATTGGTACTGACTGATTAACACTACAGTGCTCACATGGTGGTGGTGTTCACCAGGGATTCAGGGTTGGGGGGTAGACCCACGTCTGAGGGATGTGGTGGGCGCTATGGAGGGGAGGGGCATGCTTGAGATGTAGTTGGGGATGGAATTAGGGGTCTCAATAGGGGGAAGGAAATATGCTAAAACTGATTTATGTGAATAGCTGTACAACTTGGTAAATTTACTAATAATCATTTAATTGTACCCTTAAAATGGAGTAATGGCATGGTATGTAAATTATACTTCAATAAAGTTGTCTTTAAAAAAAAGGTTTGTATTCACTGTAGGTAATTCCTTAGAATTCAAATCAAACATTTAGTTGGGTTGTAGTATAACAACAGTTTTGTGAGCCAAAATACTGTGATGATGATGAAGTAGAAGATATTGTGCCTTGATTTGCTGATCATTCATTATTTCAGAAGTTAACAGAATTGCTAGAACATATTAATAATACATATTTTTAGGCTATAGGAGAAAGAGAGTAGGAAAAGATAGCCAGAGAGAGAGAAAGAAAGAGTGATATGTGAGCCATCTGACCACTTAATAATAAGCAGCAGTGGTCAACTGCACATAGCCAGGGCCTGGGTGGGAAGGAGGGATGCCGTGGTCTTTATTACACACTAGTGGTTCCTGAGAAAGACACAAACAATAAAAAGGGAGGGATCAAGATGAAGTCTGGGTAATGAATAAAGATGGCAGGATGACTTAGCTAATTTCATATGAATATTGACCATACCAAATTATTTTACATATATTATTTCTATTATCTCAAGATATTTTTGAAAAGATAAGTGCTACCCTAATGTATAACTAGTGAAATCTATATTCACTAAGTGCTACTTTTATTATATTCTTCTCTGTTAAAAGCTAATCTGATTGATTTAATGATTTTAAGACTTTCTGCTTTTGAATACTTTCAGTATTACAAAACCATTTCAAAGATAGTACAAAAACTACCATATACACTTCAACCAGATCTCCCATGTAGTAATGTTTACTGTCCACCTTCCCCTCTCCCCTTCCCTCTCTCCTCCACCCCCTTTCCCTTCCTTTCTCTCTGCCTTCCTACCTTCCTTCCTTCCCCTCTCCCTTTCCTATCAAATCTGAAATCGTATGTTGAATTTAGTTTTCCATTTCATCCCAGTAATTTCCAACAGCTTGATGGCTTTCTTTGTTTTTCTGAACTTTTACATTTTTGAGGAATACAGGTCAGTTATTATCCAAAATATACAAAATGTCCCCCAATTAGGGGTTGTCTGTTGTTTCCTCATGGTCATATTCAAGTTGTGAATTTTTGACAAAAGATCAGAGAAGTAATGTGTTGTCTGAATGCATCATACATAAGAGGAGACACATGATGTTGTTTTGTTCATTGACTACTTGGTTAAGGTGGTAATTTGCCATTTCTGTACCATAAAACTACCATTTTTCCCTTTACAGGAAATAAGTATAAAGTAGACAGATATATTGAAACTATAAACATCTTTTCCCTCATCATTTTCACACACTAATTTTAACATCTGTTGACTATTCTTATTTGAAACAAATAATTTTATTATTTATTTTATCATTAGTTAAAACTGGATGCAGAAACTTTTCCTTCTCAATTTTTATTTAATTATTTATTCATTTGTTTATTAATTTGTAGCATTATGGAACTAAATATAGTTCCATAATATATGTAGAACTGATATATAGTTCTACATATATTAGAACTGAGTTCTTATTTCACAGGCTCTTATTTTATTCTGAGAGTTATAATTTTGGGCCGTATTTATTTTGATAGTTAAATTGTCCTCTATTTGACCAGTGGAAGCCTCTCAAATCTGGCTCTTATGTCATTTTTACTCAACACCTTTAAAAAAAATTTTCAGCATATTACTGAGGTACAAATATTTAGGTTCCATATATTGCCTTTGCCCCACCGGAGTCAGAGCTTCAAGTATGTCCATCGCCCCTACAGGGTGTACCACATCCATTAGGTGTGAGTATATCCATCCCCTCCTCCCCCACCCACCTGCCCAACACCCAATGAATGCTACTACTATATATGCACATGTGCCGATCAGTTAATACCAATTTGATGGTGAGTACATGTGGTGCTTATTTTTCCATTCTTGTGATACTTCACTTAGTTGAATGGGCTCCAGCTCCATCCAGGATAATACAAGAGGTGCTAGATCATTATTGATTTTTGTGGCTGAGTAGAACTCCATGGTATACATATACCACATTTTATTAATCCACTCATGTATTGATGGGCATTTGGGCTGTTTCCACATCTTTGCAATTGTGAATTGTGCTGCTATAAACACTCAAGTACAGATGACTTTTTTATAGAATGTCTTTTTTTTCCTTTGGGTAGATGCCCAGTAATGGGATTTCCAGATCAAATGGTAGTTCTACTTTTAGCTTTTTGAGACATCTCCATATTGCTTTCCACAGAGGTTATACTGGTTTGCAGTCCCATCAGGAGTGTATGAGTGCTCCTATCTCTCTGTATCCATGCCAACATTTCTTGTTTTCGGACTTTTTGATAAAAGCCATTCTCACTGGAGTCAAGTGATATCTCATTGTGGTTTGATTTGCATTTCCCTGATGATTAGAGATATTGGGCATTTTTTCATATGTTTTTTGGCCATTTGTCTTCATTTGAAAAGTTTCTGTTCCTGTCCTTTGCCCACTTTTTAATGGAATTGTTTGATTTTTTCCTGCTGATTTTCCTGAGTTCTATATAGATTCTAGTTATCAGCCCTTTATTGAATGCATAACATGCAAATGTTTTCTCCCATTCTGTAAGTTGTCTGTTTGCTCTCATGATAGTTTCCTTGGCTGTGCAGAAGCTTTTTAATTTGATCAGGTCCCATTTATTTATTTATTTTTGTTGCTGTGATTGCCTTTGAGGTCTTCTTCATAAATTCTTTCCCTAGGCCAATGTCTATAAGAGTTTTTCCAACATTTTCTTCTAGAATTCTTATAGTTTCATCCCTTAGGTTTAAGTCTGTTATCCACCATGAGTTGATTTTTGTGAGAGGTAAGAGGTGTGGATCCTGTTTCAGTCTTCTACATGTGGCTATCCAATTTTCCCAGCACTATTTATTGAATAAGGATTATTTTCCCCAGTGTATGTTTTTGCACAGACACAGAAAAAGCATTTGACAAAATTCAGCACTCTTTTATGATAAGAATACTTAACAAAATAGGCATAGATGAGACTTACTTCAAAGTGATAAAAGCCATATGTGACAAACCCATAGCCAACATCATACTGAACAGGGAAAAATTGAAAGCATTCCCATTTAGAACTGGAACCAGACAAGGTTGCCCTCTATCACCACTTCTATTCAACATAGTGCTAGAAGTCCTAGCCAGAGCAATCAGACAAGAGAAGGAAATCAAGGGCATCCAAATAGGGGCAGAAGAGGTCAAACTATCATTCTTTGCTGACAATATGATCTTTTATCTAGAAAACCCGAAAGATTCTGCCATGAGACTACTGGAATTGAAAAACAAATTCAGCAAAGTCTCAGGTTACAAAAGCAATACACACAAATCAGAGGCATTCATATATGCCAACAACAGCCAAACTGAGAACCAAATCAAAGACTTAATACCCTTCACAATAGCAACAAAGAAAATAAAATACCCAGGAATATATTTAACTAAAGAGGTGAAAGACCTCTACAGGGAGAACTATGAGACACTGAGGAAGGAAATAGCAAGGGATGTAAACAGGTGGAGTAGCATACCATGCTTATGGGTCAGCAGAATCAAAATTGTTAAAATGTCTATACTACCCAAAGTGATCTACAGATTCAATGCAATCCCTATTAAAATACCAAGATCATTTTTAGCAGATCTAGAAAAAATAATTTTATGCTTCATATTGCTTTTGCTCCATATAGCAAAAGCAATCTCAAGCAAAAAGAACAAATTGGGAGGCATTAGGTTACCAGACTTCAAGCTATAGTACAAGACTATAGTAACTAAAACAGCATTTACTGGCACAAGAACAGAGACATAGACCAATGGAACAGAACTGAGATCCCAGATATAAAACCATCCTCATATAGCCATCTAATCTTTGACAAAACAGTCATCTTAATTTAATAAAAGTTTGGATACTAACTCAAAAGTCCCTGAGGAAGTACATGTTGTTATTTCTAATAATTATTTTAGCAGGCATGTGAAGTAAACATGTTTGAAGACCATTGGCTTATAAGATCATCCACAACCTAACTTAGACTATCTTACCAAATGAAGCTATAGCAGATACTGCCAATGTCAGCCCGTATGCCCTTTGCATCTCTTTATTATTTCTGGGCACTCCTCTTCCATCTGTGGTGTGTTTTTGCCTCCAAAGACCCTCAACGCTACTTCAGAGAACTATCCATGTGGTAGAGTTGCTTGTCTTTTAGAAACAGAGAAAAAGACATAGCTGGGAGTTGACATCCTCCTGGGTGATCCTCAGATAATGAGCTGGTTCTTTGTCTTCAGGATAGACAATTCTTAGGGATGATTTATATTCCAGAATTACCCTGAGGGCCAGGCTGAAGCTACCCTGTGTGGGACATTGCCTGAAATCAGACCTTTGCTTTCTTCATTTTCTCTTCCCTGATTCTCTCTCTGTCTTATGGTTTCTCTGGAAGCACTTACTTAATTAATTATTTGTGCATAAATCCTGATCATAGAGTTTGCTCATGGGGAACCCAGCCTAGGATACCTGTCAATCCTGCCTGCCACTTTTTTCTCATACTTCTCTTCATTTCCTCATCACTTCATGTTATTATGCCAGAGTAATGTTGCATGTTTGCTGTCTCTACTTTGAATTCTGTTTTCCTCTCTGCATGGTGGTAACAAAATTTAAGGCCATTTCAAATATCAACTCTTTTTTTTTTTTTTTTTGAGACTGAGTCTTGTTCTGTTGCCTGGGCTAGAGTGCCGTGGCATCAAGTTAGCTCATAGCAACCTCAAACTCCTGGGCTCAAGCAATCCTTCTGCCTCAGCCTCCCGAGTAGCTGGGATGACAGGCATGCACCACCATGCCCAAGTAATTTTTTCTATATATTTTTAGTTGTCCGGATAATTTCTATTTTTAGTAGAGATGGGGTCTCACTCTTGCTCAGGCTGCTCTTGAACTTCTGACCTTGAGTGATCTCCCTGCCTCAGCCTCCCAGAGTGCTAGGATTACAGGCATGAGCCACCATGCCCAGCCCAAATATCAACTCTTTTGAGAAACCCTTCCAGACATTCTTTGCTGATGTTTAGCCCCTCTTCTTGACTCACACAGCACTGTATTTCTTGTTTGTTCACGCATCTATCTCTTTTGCTAGACTTGAAACTTCTCAATTGCAAGGTATAGATTTTCTTCATTTTGGTTTCCCTAACTCTATTTAAATTTTTTTTTTCTTTCTTTTTGTTCATCATACCACGATGCTCATCCCTACCTCTATATGGGTATGTAATAGGGGCCTAATCAATATCTGTGGAATGAGTAAATAAGTACATTAATTAATTAAACTTAATATTGTTCCAATTCCATACACATATGTATAGCTCTAAAAAGTGTTTCACATTTTATTTTATTCACAAGCTATTTGGTGAATATGTAACATGAAATCATTACCAATTTAGAGAAGAGGAAACTGAGACTCTGATAGGTGACGTGATGCATCCAACATCCCTGAGAAAGTAAGTAGTGAGATCCCAACATAAAACCAGATCTTCAAACTTTACATGGGATCTCTTCTAAATTTTAACTTCTAAACAATCTTAACCATATTTTATAGCATAAAACTAATAAGTACACAAAAAATACCAGCAAAGCCATTCTAACTCATCTTCGTCTATCCTTAAGGAAACATGCGTTTCTCCTTCAGTGATTTCCAACAATGAAAAACCTAAAAAAATTTATCCGAGCTTTTTATTACAAATATTTTAAGACACCCTGAGTTCTGGGTCCATGATCAAGAAACACGAGAAAATAGATTTTAAAAAATCACATTCTGTATGTCTGAAGATCATTTTCTAGTTTTTTGTTGTTAAAACTGCAAGGGGATTTCAGTCTAGGTCCAGTTGCTCATTGCACAAAGGTCCAATTATTGAGACAATGAGAGTTGCCAAGGAAGAAAGGAATTTTTAATATAACCAATGTCTTGTTGGGAGACAAGCTGCCTCATATCTGTCTCTCTGACTGAAAGATGCCATGGGCTTTTAAAGGGGAGGCAATGTGCCTTGGGGCAGGTCGCGGTGTAACCAAGGGGCTACTTGCACTGGGGGCAGGTTGTGGGAGATGGTGAATTTTCCTGGCAGGAAGTCTGCCCTGGACCCTTTAGAATCTCAACTCCTTTATCTTGTAGGAAATCCATCATTTCAGGCCAGGTGTGGTAGCTCACACCTATAATCCCAGCACTTTGGGAGGCCAAGGTGGGAGGATCACTTGAGGCCAGGAGTTAGAGTCCATCATTTCTGGGAAACAAAGGGTCAAGTAGTTAGTTAAGAGGATTATAAAAAACATAGGGATTCATGGAACTGGTTACATGTTCAACTTGTAGACATACATAATATCTGAAATGGCTCAAAACTGATTCAGATTGCTTGAATCAATAGACATTTATTAAGTACTAGTGGTACAGAAAGCACTCTACTTACTGTTTGCTAGTACTGTGGCTAATACACAAAGTATAAAAATGTGGTTTTAATGTATTAGTAAGCAGCAGTACTTTCTGAATATGCTTACTACTCTTTATCTATATGAATCTGTCCAAATATCCACCATCTTTCTATTAATTAATACATTTACAAGGTGGCATCACATCATATGGACATCTTTCTTTTACAAAAAAGCTTTAAATAGACCTTAACAACTGTATTCTGACAGAGGTAGAAGTTTGATTTCTGAAAGTTCGGAATTGCAGATGATACGAGGCATTTGTGGAATATTTACTTTTAAATCTTGCCCCACTGTATATATTCTACTGAAATAGACCATATATTCTAGAGACTGTCTTTACTTATCTTAGTGTTTATGTTTAGAAAGCAAATTTAGTAGAGAAAGATGCTACTGTCTTTTTAAGTACAACGAGAGGAAAACTAGCTATTTAGATTACCAGGGCATAAACAAAGCACCATGTCCCCCTGGAAGCAGCATGTCTTAATTACAGGATAAAATGATCTGATTAAGACATCTGACATCCAATGCAGGGTTGATATTTAAATTATGGGCAGAACACCAAAAGTATATAGTCTCCTTAAAGATAGCACTGCGATAAGAATGATAGTGCATTTGTGTAACAGTTTATTTCTGGGCGATTTATAAATGAGGATACTGAGTATTTGTATAAGAAAGAGTAGGATAAGTAGGTTTGCAGCAATCTGAGCCTTAGGGATATAATTCCATGGCTGTCAAAATGGGGGATGAAACTAATCCTTAGGTAGAAAGAACAGAGGCAATGAGTTAGAGATTTCTGCTGGAGCTGTTTCCCCCTGTGTGTTGTGGGGGGGGACTGGTGTGCATGGGAAGTTTTCCTCATAATTTGCTGCCTGTAAAAGACAAAAAAATTCATTCAAACTTTCCATCATAAGCATTTAACTTACTCTGATTCACTGGGACTATGATGGTAGGACTAGAAAGCAGAAGACAAAGTTTTTTGTTCATGTTCACGCAGTATGGTGGTCGAGAAGGCTCATTTCACATATTTCACACAAACACACATATAAGCAGGCATTTCTCTTGTAGGCTTCCCTCATTGCAAACCTTTCCAAGGTCACAAAGGCCCCTTTCTAGGGTAAACGACCTTTATTCTTAGGGCCCTAAAAATAGGAGACATGGTCTCAGAGAAGATAAGGAGCAAAAATCATTTCTGCACTAGAGCCCCTTTCTCATGAGTGAAGGCATGTCATCTCAATTCCATGGCATTTTTCTCCTCTGTTCTTTTCCCTGCTGGCCCAGAAAAATACCAGGCAGCAGCGAAGCCAGGAATTCCCCTGTTACCTGAGGTCTAGACAAGAGTTGACTTATTCATCCTGTCCTTACTTAGCAAGTGATCAGAAATGACCCAGAACCTGCTCAAACTGGACAATGACATGGGAATGGCTATATAAGGGATGAAGAGAGAGACTGTTTTAAGAACACCCACTAATTTCACAGACACAAAAACCTAAATTCCTGATTGGGACATATACATATCTCATTTCCTCTCTGCCATCAGAACTCTTTTTTTCTTCTCTGTCTCTACTCTGAAGGTCAGATTCCTGACCCCGGTCTGACCCTGCAGGCTGGCTTACATGATCTCAATGAATATTTATCATGATCTGCTTTTGAAGGACACCTACTAATTTCACAGGCACTATAAAACTAAATGCCAAAAAAACCATTGGCAATGGCTGATTGGGACATACAGATATTCATTCCTTCTCTTCCACTCACTTATATGATCTCAGTAAATATCACAATCTGCTTTTGATAGATAGGATTTATTATCTGCATTGCATAAATGAGCAAAACTGAGATCCAGGCACATTAAATTACTTAAGGTTTTGCAACTGCATCAGTCCTAATGGGAACAAGGGCAGGGCCCTTGTATTAAGCACTAATAATGGTTTTCTAGGATCTTCTGTTTCTCTCCTAGTTGTGAAAACTTGGCCAGTGATGCCCTGGTTAAAATGGCTGCATGGGGCAATGTGGCTAAGGAGCAGGCACAGGAATAAAACTGTGTCAGGAACTCCCAATTTGTCATCTGTAAGCATATACTTTGCTGACTCTGGCTCCAGAGGAAATCTGAAAAAAAAAATCTGATTAAAAAATCTGAGGATAACAGGAAACTAATCTGAATTATGGTCCAGGAGTATGACTGGATAGTAACTTGGATCCTCAGATGTTTTCAAACATAAAAGGAAAAGATGTATGTGACCAAAATATAAGATACATAGAAAAATGCCCAGTGTGAGGGACTAGAAAATTTAGTAGACCCTGTAAATGTATAATACAATATTTGAGACAATTAACACTTTGGGGAATATCAAATTTCTTAATCAAAGTTATTTTCACTCAGCATGCTTAAGTGGAAGGCATCTGACTTCTCTTTCCCTTATGACCATTGTCTACATAGGTATAGTTTGTGCACTTCACAAAAATGGCCCTTAAGGGGGTAAATGGGGGCTAAATATTCTGTCTCTGGGATATCGAAAGGATGTGTCTTTCTACTACACCCACCTACAGGGACAACTTTTTCCAATTTGCACCCAGGCCCAATTTTTATTTCCTTTTGATAACAATACCACTTCACTTTTTCTTTGGAAATTGCCACTCGCCCACTATCAGAGATGGGGCTGGTGGGATTTTTGGTTGCGCTGGTTTAACTCCCTCCACCCTATGGGTGCACTCATGGGCCAAGTTGGGTGAATTGGGCTCTCCTGAGATCTGAAACTTGAGAACTTTGATACAAAGATAGGAGGTGTCCTTGTGTCGTTGTTCTCAAGTTGAGTCATCATGAAGTTGGAGCTGGGCATGTGCTGGGTGTAAGTTCTTGCTGCTGAGCTCCTCAGAACTCCCTGCCACTTGTGCTTCCTGAGGCCTGAAACTTCACCAGTTCCACTGAATGCCTTCAGCAAAAGAAAAGAAGCATGGTTTTAGAAGGAAACTGTGACTCAAAGAAAGGTTCCTTTCCTGTTGTTTAACCAATACAAAGGAGATCTGAATCAGAGCCCTTTGAGGTTTTATCCATCAAAGCCAACATTCATTCAATCATTCATTCAACAAACACTGAGTTTGCTTTTTCAATTCTCTGTAGTCATTTTTTACCTTTTAAAGTTTGTAAATTGGTCAGGGATGGTGGCTCATGCCTGAAATCCTAGCACTCTGGGAGGCCGAGGTGGGAGGATCCCTTGAGCTCAGGGGTTCGAGACCAGTCTGAGCAAGAGTGAGACCCCGTCTCTATTTAAAAAGAAAAAAAAAAAGAAAGAAAAAAAAGAAAGAAAAAAATTTTATAAATTTACAAAAAAATAAAGTTTGTAAATCACTTTGCCCTTTAAAACCAATGTGTATCTTTAAGGGAATGTTTCTTATTTTCTCAGATATGTTATAAATGTGTAACATATCTTATAATCAACATTATCTAAGGGACCAAATCAGACTCTTCCAGTAGCTGGTGCTCTTTATATTGAAGTTGAAAGTCTTCCTTGGGAATTCCCATCAAGACAACAAGTACCCAAGGAGATCTGGTTTGATTAAGATCAGGCCTCAGCAAGAATCTATCTATCCCTGGTAATGGTACTTTTGTATTTTAGCAATTTCCCTGTCTTCAGCAAGAATCTGTTTGCATTGTTCTGCCATCATCATGTTAGTCCATATATATAATTAAACTGACACAGGCTTTTTTGTTCTTAATCTATAAAGATGAATTACTAGGGACTGAATAGCCCTGCTTTCTGCAGGGTCCAGAGTAATATTTTATTATATTCTACATAGGGGGTGGGGTTGAAATGCTTGAGTTACAAGCCCTGAATCAGATATCCTCAGTTCTCAGTCAGAGTCTGCAAAGGATGCCTCAGGCAAATTTGTAACTCTGTTTGATGCCATACTAGCAGATAGTAAGCTTTCAGCAATTAGCTGTAGGTTTGCTTTCTAGAAAGTTTGACCCTTTAAACAATTCCTAAAATCAAGATAGTTCATGGAGAATGTCTAAAAATTGTTAATTACCTTCTAAATAAACTCCATTCTTTTTCTTGAAACTTAGTTTGTTTTACCTTGTACTTAAAAAAATTGTCTTTTTCTATTTGAGGATGAGTTTTTTATAGGAGATAAATTCATGGCATAATTACATTATGTGCACCATATGGTCACTGTATTAAAAGTTAGGGGAATCAAAAAGTTAGCAGTAGTGGCAGAGGTGGGGATAGAACCTATGTTTCCTAAGTCATTTAACTATTCTGGACCTTCTGTGAAGACTGGGATAGCGTTTTCCCTGTCTGACCCTCAGTATCATTGTGGGCATTAAAGATAACATGGGAAGGTGATTTGCAAACTTAAGTGCTCTACAAATGCAAGTTATTATTATAGCTGATTGTGCAGGCTAAAAGGAATTCCATCTCAGAAATAAGAACAATTTCAAGTGGGCAGCAACCACAAATTAGACATTCTTGCAGCCATCACTGAACCTGACAGCAAACAGAATATAGAAATAGGGCCTGCCATGAAAATATTGAGCCAAATCAATTATTAATTGGCAAGTATGTATGAAATGTTTGATTTTGAATTTCTGATGGGTAGATCTCAAAGCTGTCAAGGCAGAGGGCCACCTTACCTCACCAGGATGTGAAGGTGAGGGTGAGTGGTTGGAGAAGAAAGAGGCATGCCCAGGGGCCAAGAACTCAGAGAGACCCAAAGGAAATAAGGTGGACATGCTAAGTTATATTATAATGTATATTTAACTACCTAGCAGTCACTGTGCTATAAGTTGAGGTTATAAATGTGAATGAGATAAAATATTTGCCTGGGAAGGACACGCTCACAACTTAGTGATTGAGCAAAGAGGTAAACGCTAAACTCTAATATGTAAATTTTCTTATGTCACACCATATGTTTAAAACTGTGCCTTAAAAATAAGTTCAGGAACAAAATAGACTTGAAATAGATTACTTAAGACTTATGTCAAGTATTAACCAGAGCACTAACAAAAACATATATGTGATGCTAATAAAATACTGATGTGGAGAAATCTGCACTGATATTTGCACCCAGCATCATAGTAAATCTTTTGCACCCTAAAACACAGAAGTTTCTGTTTCCACCTTCAAGGTAGGTTCTAGAGAGCTGTTTAATTAGAATTAAAAATGTCATCCAGGATGGAGACTTCTCCATCATTTTCTGTCAACATAAAGGGAAATGTCTTTGCAGCTTCTTCACCTGCCTTTGCAACTACCCCAGGTAGTTTTCAATTGTGGACATTAGAACAATTCCTGAAGTCACTAAATCACTTGGATTGAAATAATTTACTTTTATAGGATTTTAAGAATTTTAAAGTTTTCTTTCTTTTTTCAAAACCACTGTACTGAGGTATGATTGATATATAAAAATCTGTACATATTCAATATATACATCTTGATGAGTTTGGGGATAAGTATGTACCCATGAATGAAATCATCATCACCATCAAAGCCATAAACATATCTATCATCTCATTATTATTGTTTATTTACTTATTTATTTATTAGTTTTTCTTTTTGGCAAGAACACGTAAGTGTTCTTAACATAAGATTTACCCTCTTGGCCGGGTGCGGTGGCTCACGCCTGTAATCCTAGCACTCTGGGAGGCCGAGGCGGGTGGATTGCTCAAGGTCAGGAGTTCGAAACCAGCCTGAGCAAGAGTGAGACTCCGTCTCTACTAATAATAGGAAGAAATTAATTGGCCAACTAAATATATATAGAAAAAATTAGCCGGGCATGGTGGCGCATGCCTGTAGTCCCAGCTACTTGGGAGGCTGAGGCAGAAGGATCGCTTCAGCCCAGGAGTTCAAGGTTGCTGTGAGCTAGGCTAATGCCACGGCACTCTAGACCAGGCAACAAAGTGAGACTCTGTCTCAAAAAAAAAAAAGACATATCAGTATAAGCATATCACTTAGAAACAAGGAGAAATAATCAGAAAAAAAAACAGCTGAAAGAGTTGAAGTAACTACTCTGGGGAGGGAGACTGCAAGTAGGGAGGGAGGGATAAATGGACACTAAGTTCATTCCATATCTTGGCTGTTGTGAATAATGCTGCAATTAATTATCACTCTATTGATGCTGAATTATCCCACATTTGGCCAGTAGCAGCCTCTTCAAGTTGATGCTGCAGTTCTTTTGATAAGACCCTAATAGTCTCTGACAAGTTCCTTCTATCCAGGTTGACAATTTTTTCAGATTTGTATCCTGTAACACAGAGGATAGGATAATGTACAAGATAAGCCTGAGGAAATTTCCCCAGTGAGCCCTGGTCCTTTTAGTGAGACATGGGATTTAGAAATAACAATCTGAAGTCTGCAAGTGTTCATTACTACTGGACTGATTATTATTTCTTGACTCCCCTAGCAGATAGATTATTTTAAATTGGTCATAAGTTCATATTTGTATTTCCTATTCAAATTTAGGATTTTTGCTTAACTTATTTGATTTTTATATTTGTATCACTTCCCTTATACTGAAAATCTTGGATCCTAATGCTAACATAATTGCTTATTTGCTTCATCCTACCTATATATAATAGTTTCAGATAATAATATCAATAATATTACTAACAATATGTTTACCAAAGAGAGCTTATTGTTGCAAGGTGTTTTGCTGATGCTCTGCAAGGTACATTCCTCAACAGTCATACTGCCTAATTACTGTGTTTTAGAGTCTGCCAAAATAATTCCATGAGTTGTGCCACCACCTTGATACATAATGATTATTATTTGTCTTCTTTTTAAGAATAGCTTTTTCTATTTTAATTTTGTTTTATAATTGTATATAATGCTATATAGTTCTAAAGTCAAATCTATAAAATTGTCTGTTCAGAGAAGTCCAGCTTCCATTCCTGACCTCTCTGCCCAGTTTCTCCCTTTCCCAGAGGGAATCTTTTTATGTACTTATGTATTTATTTTACCTTATTTTATTTTTATTTTTTATGAGGATTTTTTCCTTTTCTCTTTTCTTTTTCCCCCAAAAACTATATTTGAGGTATAATTGAGAAATAAAAATTATATATATTTAAGGTATATAATGTGAATATTTGATAAATGTACACATTGTGAAATGATTACCACAATCAAGTAAATTAACACATCTTTCACCTCACATAGTTATAATTTTGTGTCTGTGGTGAAAATACTTAAGGTCTACTCTCTTAGCAAATTTCTAGCATATAATACAGTATTATTAACTGTAATCATCCCACTGAATATCAGATCTCCAAAACTTATTCATCTTACAACTAAAAGTTCGCATCCTTTGATCAATATCTCCCCATTTCTTCCATTGCCCCCATTTTATTAATTTATTTACTTTTGATGTTATGATTTATTCTTCTGCTTTTTGATATATAAGCAAATACACACACATACACAGATGAATACTTCTCTTTTCTCAGATAAACAGGAGCATACAATACATATTTTCTCCATCCTGCTTTTTCATCTTAACAACATATGCTGGAAATCACTCCACAGCAGCATATAGAGATGGCCTTCATTCTTTTTCACAACTGCATAGCACTCCAGTGTGAGCATATACCATAACTGGGTCAACCAGTCCCTTGTTGATGGGCAATGTACAATAGAACTTAAGGTAACAACCATTATAGGAGTCAAAGTGGGACATTTTATACGAATAAAAGCAACAATTCACTAAGAAGATATAACTAGGAATTTTAATGTAGTTAACAACATAGTCAACACAGCCTTGAAATAGATGAAGCAAAATTTGATGGTTATAGAGAGAGGCCTGCTCGCCTTGGGCCTTCTCTTTCTACTCTAGACTGAGTTCCTGAAAGGCCAGGATCGCAGTGTTTTTCTGTTTTTGTTTTTTTTAATCACTGGACCCCCAGTGTCTAGCACATGCCTGGCACACAGAGAGGCTCAATAAATGTTTATTAAATAAATGAACAGGTGGCAGAGGTAGGAATTATTTATGCTACTGGGTAAGAACAGAAGCCCAAATATGGTCAAGAAACTAGTTAGTATCAGATGGAGATAGACTCCCTAAACTTCTGGCCTTTGAGCCAGGACCCTGGCCTCAAGGTCTCATGGACCCATAATGAGCTGTCAAAAGCAAACAAAATGACCACCTCCCTCACATGTAAAAACAGATGGTCTTTGGGAGTTATCTAAGCAAAACAGTACGAATGGGGATCTGCTTGGAGTTCTTCACCTGCAGGGGTCAGCTGTCCCGGGCAGGGTGGCCAGAGCAGGTGGGACGGTGGGGGCTAACTGTGCCACTGGCTCCAGCCCTTCCCTCCTGGGCTTCCACCTGACGCTCCGCACTCAGCTTGTCTCAGGTGAGCCTGGAAAGGGGTCTGTGCTCCCCCTCCTCCCCACGGTGCCCTGCGGAGTGAAAGGCAGCTTTGTGGAGCAGAAAGCTCCATGGGGTGGGAGGAGGAAAGAGGGTGCTGGAGAGAGAGGACAGTGCAGAAGGGGGATAACAGATGAGGCTAAATTAATTTTGGAAACCATTAAATCTTTGAAAAGAGAGCGTGTTTTCAGCAGGGACAGTGAATCACTGTGATTTGCAGAAACAGGCACAAAGCAATTAGCCATCTGGATGCTGTGGCTTCCAGCCCCCCAACGGAAACTTCAAGCGAGCGGAAGGCTGGTCATTACACAGCCCAGGCCCAGCACTCCAGGCCCCACAGATAACTCTGTGCCTTCAGGCGGCAGGGAGCCCAGAGGCCTAAGGACAAAGGGCAACTTGGCAAGAGACACAGAAAAATCGGTAGGAAAGGCACCACCAGCCACAGGGAGCCAGTACTACTTCCTTCTTCCTATAAGCTTTTCCCAGATTCCATCATGATTGAGTGAGCAGTTCACTCACTTGATAAACATTTGTTAATCACCTGCTATCTCCTAGACCTTGTGCTAGTACATAAATGATGTCATTTAATCCTCACAACATGCGTATGAGGAGTTCCGCCCAATGCATAATTCCAAGGGAATCTGTCACATGGTATTCAACGTAAATAGCACTCCTCTTTTTTTAATCAATGAGGAAATAAAAGCAAAGCAAAGATGAAGTGAATTTGTTCAAGGTAAGTTTGCAAATTGCTCCTCTGTCCAGCTTATAAAGTTGTGAGAACCAAATAATATACATGAATGAGAAAGGTTTTTTAAACTGTAGAGTGCTGAGCTATTAGAAAGCAGGTACCCCAGCTTCCTCCAAGCCCCTACCATGCTGTCCTTCAATTTATTTCTAGAAATTGCTGAGGAGTATTCGACAAGGCCATCCAGGAAAAGGGTTAGCAAGGCTTCCCAGGAGGAGAATGCACAACCGACCAGAAAGAGAGCTTTGCTCAAGGAAGCCTAACCGTACCGTGTCGTGATTTACAGACTAAGAAAGTGTTGGCATTGTTCTCCAGCAGTTTCCACCATGTAGGGCAGGAAGGCCATATAGAACAAGACACTGGCAGAAGTAACAGGGTAGGCAGAACACCTCCCAACTGACTAGAGTTCAGCGCCTCCATGCAGAGGTGCTGTGCCTTCTTGCCTGCCTGAGTTTGCTTTGGGGCCATTGACCAACCCTTCTGCTCCAGGCTTTGGTAAAGTGCCACTCCAGAGCCTCAGCCAAGAGCTGTTATCCCAGCTCAGGACTCTGCAGTGGCCTAGAAGGCCCCAGACTTTGACGGTCAATGGCTTTTCATTTGCTGTCTACTCTTGCAGTCCACTCAACTGCTGGTGGGGGCAGCAGATCTCAGACAACAAACAGCAGAGGAGAGAGCCATGTAAAGAGTGTGGACCACAGAGGCAGAGCATCTGGGAGAGAATCCCAGCCCTACCTCTCTTGGCTGTGACCTCGAGCTAGTGGAAGACCTCTCCCCTTGCTTTCTTCCCGTATAAAATGGGGTTCCCAGCCTCACAGGGTGGTGGTAAGGATTGAATGACCTCACGGGTGCTCTACGGGAAGAGGCAGATAATGGAGTAGTGCAGAGAGTTCAAACAACAAGGAGCGGTGTGTGGAACTACAGCCATTGCTAGATCCAGGGAGGCTCCTGACCCAGCCATGGCTGCCACGAGGAACAGAAGCTCAGTGTTGCCAGATCTTTTTATTTTGTAAGAAAATTCGGATATCTGAATTCTTATGTGAACTTTTCCAATGTTCAAAAGCCTATGAGGACAGAACAAAGCATGTCTGCAGACTGTCAGGGTGGGTACTCAATGACTATGTCATTGCTACAGGTCTCTTGGCATACCGCATGCGCAGTATTAGTTTGCATTCTCCTCTCCCCATTTTACATCTTCCTGGCGGGGTCTTCAGGCCCTGCCCTTCCCCTGGTGGTATCTGTCACCCTCACTGGAAAGCAGCCAGGGCCCAGCTCAGCCCTGGGGCTGCCAGATTCCCAGGCCCTGGGGCTAAGGGAGGACAGGTCCTACTGACACTCTGAGGACAGGTGCTCTCAGCAGAAGCAAGTTAGGTACAGGACTGCCACCTGGAAGTCCTACTGAGCCTCTTCTCCAAGAAGGAGAGGGAAAGGTGAGGAGCAGAGACCTGCCCCCACAAAATGAATGAATGAATGAACCAAAGAGCAAACAGCAGCTGTGGGGCAGGATGTGAGATTCCCGTGGGCTCCTCTTAATAGCGTTAAGGGAGCGCCCAGAAGTCCCCTGGCGGGGAGCGGGGAGACTTTGGGAGTCCCGGCCCAGCCAACTGGCTCAGTGAAGAGCCGCCTGACGGCTCCCCATCTCCATCTCATGCCTCTGATTAGAATGGGGGCGACCACCGCCCCCGCGCCTTCCTGAGCGCCAGGTTGGGGCTGCCGGAAGCGGGATACAGGGCGCGGGAGCGGGGGTGGGCTCTTGCAGCAAAGCCCTTCCCAGAAGGGGCAGCGCCTTCCCAGCACCAGGCCTGCAGACCTCCCCGCCCGCCCTTCCCGGACGTCCTGACGACTTTCGTCCTTTCCCAGGCCGCTGCGGCCCCGTGAGTCCCCACCGAAAAGACGGGAAACGCTTGCCTATTGCGCCCTGCCCCGGGACACGCTTGCGCTCTGCAGGCCACTTAGCTGATCCTGGGAAGGGGCGTGGAAGAAACCCACACACAACCTCTTTCTTTCTCCTGGCACTTACCAGGAAATCTCCCAGGGGGAGGAATTTTCCACTGCCCTGCCCCCTCCCTGGGTCCAGCCCCTCCTGGCATCGGTAGGGGTCCAGGCTTGTGCCCAGCCACGTCTCTTCCTCTGCATGGGCAACTGCACGACTTGACCTCAGTGCCCACCAAGTGGACAAGCCTGAAAACTCATCCATCCAAACATCAGATAAACGTGAACTGAGGGACGTTTCGCAAAGCTACAGAAAGGTGAAGAAAGGCTCAGCAACAGTATGGGACTGGAGGGGACTGAAGAGACATGACAACTAAATGCCGTGCCTGATCCCAGATTGCATCTTGGGTCAGGGGGGAAAATTGCCGTTAAGGACATAAATGGCAAAATTCGAATACGAGCTATATAATAGATAATATTGCATCAATGTTAAATTTCCTGAATTTGGTCGTCAAAATGAAAAAGAATGACCTTGGTTTGGTTTCTATGAATTATTTAGGGATAAAGGGACATGTCTGCAACTTACTCTCAAAATGGTTCTGAAATAATAATTTGTATATTATTATTCCTCAAATGGTTAAGCATACAGTTATTGTATGAACCAGCAACTCTACTCCTAGGTATATGCCCAAGAGAAATGAAACATATGTCCACACAAAAACCTGTACGTGAATGTTCACAGCAATATTCATAATAGCCAAAATATAGAAACAACCCAGCTGTCCATCAACTGATGAATGGATAACTAAAATGTGATATCCATATACTGGACTGTTATTCAAACATAAAAAGGAATGAAGTACCGATACATGCTGTAATATGGATGAATCTTGAAAACATTATGCTAAGTGAAAAAAAGTGAGCCACCAAAGACTACAGATTATACATGATATCCAATGTCCAGAATAGACAAATCTATTAATGTATAATCTACGGAGAGTAGCTTAGTGGTTGCTTAGGGCTGAGGTGACTGGGGTATAGGGAAATGGTAGCTAAAAGGTACTGGGTCTCTTTTCTTTTAGAGGTGATGAGAATGTTCTAAAATTGACTGTGGTAATGGTTGCACATATCTGTGAATATACTAAAAACACTGAATTGTACACTTTAAATGGGAGAATTGTATGGTATGTGACTTATACCTCAATAAAGCTGTTATAAAAACAATAATAATAACCTGTATATATGTAGAGAGAACGAAAGGGAAAATGAGTGATAAAGCAAATGTGGCAAAATGTGAGTTACTGTTGAACCTGGGGGAAGGATGTTCAGAAATTTGTTGTACTATGCTTGTATTTGTCCTGAGTTTGAAATTACTTCAAAATTAAAAAGTTGATTTCTGAAAAAGAGAGAAATTTGCCCATCTGCCTGTCTTCCATCTAGAGGCTGGTTATAGAGAGGTTACAGTATAGGCTCTGGAGTCTGACAAGCTGGGCTCCAAACTAAACTCCACTATTTACTAAGAGTGTCACCTTGAGTGAATTACTTATCTCTCTGGGCCTCAGTTTCCTCATCTGTAAAATGGTATGGATGCCAACAATATTTAACAAAGAGAATTTCATGAGGATTAGAGACACATCAAGCTCTTAATTTTTTTATGTGGTAAGTACTCAGTACATGTTAGCTATTATTATTTATTCAAAAACAATTTTAAAATTATTTGTTGTTTCCTTTCTTATTACAAAAGTAATACATATTCATTATGGAAATTTTGGAAAATGCAGCTCTACAAACAAGGAAATAAAAATCACCTGCCCCCCCCCATGTTGTTAACATTTTGGGATCTCTCGTTTTGGGCTGTGATCTATTTATAGGACATGGAATACAGTACACATAATACAATATTTAGCATATTATACATATTCTTTTGTAATATGTTTTGTTCCCTGTAATAACAGACTACTGAGTATTCACTACTTATCAGATGCTGGGCTTAGTGGTAAGGATTCTGACATGCATAAGACAGACACTCAGCCCTTGGGAGCAAGTGAACTCTAGAAGTGGGAGCGATGTATTAGCCAATAATCAGAGGGGACAATATGATGAAATCCACATAGGAAAAAAAGAAAAGAGAGAGAGAGAGAGGCCTGCCCAACTCAGCCTAGAAAAGAGTTGAAAGAGGTTTTCAGAAGTTGCCAGTGAGTAAAGAGACATTTCAGATAGAGAAATAGGCAAGTGTCGTCTGGACAGGAGAAGGTACGTGCAGACCAGCTGGGGCATGTGCGTGGACTGTTTCAGTAGGTGGATCATGGTAGGAGGTGGGTGGAAGAGTAGTGTGGCTGGGAACAGATCATAAAGGGCCTTAAATGCCACACCAATGTTTCCAGAATACAGCACAGCCTTCAAGGATTAGAACAGACCTCCAACCTTCTAAATCTCCCTCTTACAACATAGTATTTAGAGTCCCAGACCTTGGAGCCAGATTGGCTGAGTTCAAACCCTGCCTGTGTTGCTTACCAGCTGTGTGACCTTGGGCAAGTTACTTAACTTCTCTGAAACTTGATTTCTCATACAAACAATGGAAAAACTAATAGAACCAATCTGTCTGGATTTATGAAGATTAAATCAATTCACAGCACACGTAACATGCCTTAGAGCAGTGTCTGGCACATAGGAAGCACTAAGTATTTGTTATGTTTCACCTACCATCACCTCAACCCTCTCTTCTAGCAGCTGAATCTTCAGTAATTTAACCCCGTGAAAGTGTAATAAAGAGCAAGGTGGGATGTCCAAGGCCCTGGAGTTTACAGGAGGGGACTGTCTGCCAGAGCTGGAGCTAGAAGCCCCTTCCAGCCAAACTTTGAGAGTGGGGAGAGGTCAGGAAAGGAGCCTCCTTATGACCACTCCACTAGCGTCTGGTCCCCACTCCCCACTGTCAGGAAGGCATCCCCCAGGGCTGGGGCTGGGCCCACACAGCTGCCTTCTCTCTTGAGGAGAAAGCTGTGATGGGAACCCTTTTCTCTAGGGAGGAAATGGGCAGGGAATGACATTTGTGTCCTCACCAGTATGCAAATTATCTTATGAAACAAATGATTTTGCAGGGAAACACATCCTGTTTCCTCCAGAACATTTCCCGTGACATCTGGGGGATCCAGCTGGGGTGGTGAGGGTCAGAGCAACTGTTCAGGGAGCTCCTAACTACCAGCCCCTATCCCCGAGGAGTCAGAGGGGTGGTAGAGAAGGGAGGCTATAGGCTTGGCAGCCCCAGGTTTAACAGCTGAAAACTGGCCCAGGGCACACAGTCCCCCAGCCAGGTTCTCCCAGCTGACAAAGGAAGGGGGAGGCCTGGTGGAACAGCATCTGGAGAGCCAGGAGTCCTGGCTTGTAGGCCTAGCTCAGCCCCTAATTCACAGCATGACCTCGGACAAGTCATTTTCCTCTCTAGGTCTGAGTTTCCTGATGTGTAAAATGAGAGTTAAACTAAATCAAGTGTTTACACCTTGCGGTACAGACACCCTTACATCATAAACGGGCTTCAGACTGGGAGCACTGGCTCACGCCTGTAATCCTAGCACCCTGGGAGGCTGAGGTAGGAGGATCGCTTGAGCTCAGGAGTTCAAGACCAGCTCTGAGCAAGAGTAAGACCCAGTCTCTACTAAAAGCAGAAAAAATTAGTTGGGTGTGGTGGCACCAGCCTGTAGTCCCAGCTACTCCGGAAGCTGAGGCAGGAGGATCACTTGAGCCCAGAAGTTGGAGGTTGCAGTGAACTATGATGGGGCCACTGTACTCTAATGCAGGCAGCAGAGCAAGACTCTGTCTCAAAATAAAAATAAAATAAATGAACTTCAGAGGATTAGTGCTGCCCCTCAATTGTATGCAAAGTTCTGTGCATGTATGTATTTTTCTGGCAAGGTATACAAAGCTGTTATCAGTTCACAGAGGAATCTATTACCCAGACAAAAGTTTAGGTGATCTCTGTGGTCCCTTGATCTGGGTGCTGGGCAGGTAGAAGCTTCTCAAGAACAAGGAGGCATCTTTAGCATCAGCATGGCATAGTATCTCGCACACAAGAGACACTCAATAAATATTTGTTAAATGAATGATTGACATTCATCAAATGCTGAGTACAGAGCACAGCAAGAGGTGGAGGTGGATGTTGGTGCAGGGTGTCAGCTGTGGAAGTGAAGTGGGCTGGTGATGACAAGGCTAGTGAGGGGTCAAGGCAGTTGGGAGTAAATGAAGGGCTGAGACGCCATCCTGGGATCTGCACCGTTCAGGGACTGTCTGGCTTGGGTTTCTAGCTTGGGCCAGGCACACACACCTCTCACTCCCTTTGGTTCCTTTAGGAAGACTCAGCCAAGCTAAACCCAGACCAAGATTCAGCAACTAAATCAGTTTGGTTGCCACAATTAAAATTCTCAAGGTTCTCCAACCAGAAAATCTATCAAACCTGAAGAATGTGGCCTGGGCTCTGGGGGTCACTGGAGCTAGCACAGGAGTGGGAGGAAAAGCAAGGAGTTAGTCTGTCTCCCGGTGCAGGAAGCCTCCACCCCTAACTGCCCCCCCGGCGGCCTCCTGGCGCTGGCCCACTTGGACTCCTGACTGCACTCTGCCACCCCCTAGTATCTTTGAGGTCCCCCTCTTCATCCACACTTCTCCTTTGACGACAAATACCCCTGAGTTTCTACACTGTTCTCTCTTGTCCTTAAAATGCCTTCAAAAGTTTTTTATGACCTGGGAAAATGCTTGTGATTTGGTGATTAGGCAAAAAAAATACACACACACACACACACAAAAAAAATTGTATATCTATAGTACAGTCACAAACCCAAAATATAAAACAGAAATATATATATACAAACATATTCTAATGTTGGCTCTGACTAAGAGCATTCTATTTCCCCCTTTCTTCTTCACTGTGCCCCTTACAAACTTCCTTCCCTGCCGTGGAAACCCCTCGACACTCAAGCCCTGGGACGCTGCTCTGTTTTCTCTATGGTGGGCTCCCTCAGAAAAATTAGCCCTCTCAGGGTTTTGACTGATACTTCTATGTCCATGAAATAGTGGATAGTAGAGAGACATGGTCACCACCAGCTAAGGGATAGATTTTTTTTAATAATATCATCCTCACTTTGCAGATGAGGAAAGGATTCAGATGAGTTAGGTGACTCGCCCAAGGGTCACCCACCCTCACCCTTTTTACCCTCTTTTCTTCCACTGTGGCCCCATCTCCCACAGCTATTCTGAGTAGCTACCACGCTGCAAAAGGAATCATAAATCATGGGCAAGTGAGCCAAAGACATTCCTCCTGCCCAACCCCATGGATGTCCAGGTCATCGTCAAACTGTCCCAGGCATGTGTCATGGCCATTCCCTGACCTGACTTGAGCGCTGGGAGGAGTTCCAAGCTGGCCATTTGACTTCCTCTTCCTTTCTCTCCTCCGCCTCTGTTGAGAGCACTGGGAGAGGAGTTGCCTTTGTCAGCTCCTTCCATTTGCAGAACATTATTAAAATAATCATAGACTGTAGCAGTGTTGTCTCCATTTAACCAATGTCTATTAAGCTGAGTTCCTACTATATATCCAGAACTCTCCTGGGTTCTAGGGATATAGCAGTGAGCAGAATGAATCCTTATGCCATATTGTAATAGAAATATATTGAACAAAGTGTTTCAGCCTTGGATGACACATAATTAAAACCATGAAGACAATGAGGCCCAAATGCTTTCACTGTAGAGGAGACTTACTGTTTTCTCTGCCCAGAACGGCACCTCCCTTCTTTGGGAAGACTGTTCCTTCACCACATGTAATTATGAAGGAGCTGCTAATTACGGGTATTGATCCAGTGTTCACAGGAGTGAGCGTGTAACTTGGGTTGGGTCAGTCATAGAAAAATAGGGGCCCACTGGCCACCGGGATTGGTCTAGGAAGTCATATGACCCAAGTTGAACCAATCAGAATGCTTCCATAGCTTTTTCTGTTTAGATTTTTTAAATTAATTTTAAATACACCCATGAGTATGTTATCATTGAAGACAATTCAAAAATGACAGTCTTCAATCTCAATTCCTAATCTTAGCCTCAGCAGAGGTAACCAAGGTAATTTAATGTGAATCCAGACCTTTTTCTATGTGTTTGCATACATTTAGAAGTATCTATTACAATTTTGAGATTTTCTTTTGTTTTCTGTTTATGTTTGAGTGATACCATATTATATGTATCATTGTACAATTACTTTTTTCATTTACCAAGATGTCTTAGGGCAGTGGTCTCTAACATTTTTGGCACCAGAGACGGGTTTCATGGAAGACAATTTTTCCACGGATCAGGGGTTGGGGTGGGGGGGATGGTTTTGGGATGATTCAAGCACATTACATTTATTGTGTAGTCAAACCTCTCTGCTAATGATAATCTGTATTTGCAGCCGCTCCCCAGCACTAGCATCACCACCTTAGCTCCACCTCAGATCATCAGGCATTAGATTCTCATAAGGAGCGCACAACCTAGATCCCTCGCATGTGTGGTTTACAGTGCTCCTATGAGAATCTAATGCCGCTGCTGATCTGACAGGAGGCAGAGCTTATGCAGTGATACGAGCAATGGGGAGCAGCTATAAATACAGACGAAGCTTCACTCGCTAGCCCACTACTCACCTCCTGCTGTGCAGTCCAGTTCCTAAGAGGGCACGGACTGGTACCAGTCTGTGGCCTGAGGGTTGGGGACCACAGTCCTAGGGGTTTTCACATTTCAAAGTATAAAATATACCATAGTTTAAAGATGGACATTTAGGTTATTCCTAATTTTGCACTACAAATAATACTCCAAATAACGTCTTTGCATATGTTTAATTACGTATATATGTTGGTCTGGATTTTGAGAAGTGGGATCATCAGAGCACATTTAAAATTATGACAGACGCTGCCAAAGCAGTTGGGACAATTTATATTCCCTCCAATAGTGTATCAGAGCATCAGGGTCTCCATTTTCCCATTCCTTCACCAATAATCCAGAGGAACAAAGTTTAACATTTTGAAACCCAATGATTGAACAATAGTATGTTTCAGTTGCCGGAGTCCCCCAGAGCTGGTGGGCAAGAGTTCACTCCTTTCTGGCTGTGGGGCTGTGAAGATGGGAGTTCTCAGAGCCTCACAAACTTGAGAACTCATGGATAAACCAACAGCCAACTCCTTCAATCCAGCTCTTTTTTTATTGAGACAGAGTCTTGCTGTCTTGCCCAGGCTAGGGTTAGAGTGCCAAGGTGCCAGCCTAGCTCACAGCAACCTCAAACTCCTGGGCTCAAGTGACCCTTCTGCCTTGGTCTCCCAGAGTGCTAGGACTGTAGTCGTGAGCCACCGCACCCTGCCAAACCAAGGTCGTTTATCCCTGCTATCTCCACATTCTGCTTATGTGAGCCAACCCCTTCACCTTTGGGGCCCAAGCTAAATAAAGTTGCTTTTCTGTTACTTTCAGCCAAAAGACTAAACTCACAATTGAAACATAAATGACCATTGTTTCTATCATCCTTCGCCCTGAGTTCACAAAGTTTACATAGATCCTCCATTCTCTCTCCTTGTTCCGTTTCTCCTTTCCTCTCCACCTTCTTTACTCTCCTCATTCACACATTCCTTGCCCCAGGAACAGTATTCAGGGGTTTCGGTTCACCCATGAGGTCCTTCTCAAGGAGCGAAGGACAAAGCAGGGAACAAAGCACTTGGGAACAGGGATGGAAGGAGCATCAGCCTGACTCCCTGCTGGGATCTTTCCAGAGTGAACACAGACACGCTTAGAGTCCCGTTTCTCTGCCTTAGCCTTGTCAGAGATGGCCTCAGACAGGCCAATGCCTCTGCTTTAAGAAAGGGAAAAAAAAAAAAAGAAAGGAAAATGAAGAGGAAGAGAACAAGAAAGAAAAGACAGAGTGGAAGAATCTGCCCTCCCTTTTTGTTTTTAATTATCATACCCCCCAACACTGAGTGAAAACTCATTTTGTTAAAAATCTACATAGCAGTTGCAGCTTCTTAGAGACAGACACAACATAAACACATAAACACAGGCTGTCAGTGTTCTCTTGATGGTGGTATGTGTTTATTGTTTCATTTTATTAACAAAAGAGTGAGAACAGCATGCTAAATTACAGTCAATGCAAAATAAAAGTGGACCAGCTCAACATTCACTCCCATAGTGACATCATCTCCCCATTTGTAAAACAGGCTGCCAAGTGACATCTCTGGTTGATATGACCCATGGTACTAGAGAGTTCTGAGGATAACCCTTTCAGATGTGAGCTCATTTCACCCTGGAATAATTCTGAGAAGTAGAAATGGGATAGGGACAACATCCCCATTCCAGAAAGGAAGGGCCCTGGAGAAAGAGGCCAAACGGTGAGAGAGGAATGAGACAAAAGCCTTGCTTCCCAAGACCAGATATCTGTGAGAAAACTGCAGGAGAAAGGTTGGCCAGGCTGGGAGCTTGGGGACGGGAGGTGGAGGGAGGACATGGAGCCCCCAAGAGTGCTACACGGCCAACCTTTCTCCAGCAGACATGGGAGAAGTGTCCCATACACTGGGATTCACAGGGCGAGAGGCATGAGAGGAGCAGCTGCAGCCTTTCGTTATGACCTGGGACATCTTCAGTAAAATTAACCCTCTGCTCTGTGGTTGGTGGGAAAGGACTTTTTCCTGGAAGCTGTTAGCGGGGCTGAATTTTGCATTACATTGGCTGGGGTCAAAATAGTCAACTCACAAACAAGAGTGTTGCCCAGGAGACATCTGCATGTGCAGATTTGTTTTCTTCACTGCTGTATCCCTGTACCTAGAATAGTGTATGGCATGTAGTAGATGCTTAGAAAATATTTGTGGAATAAACATACAGAGCTCTTTACGTATGTAACTTCTGCCACACACGCCTCTGTGTCTCCCTTCTTCAAAGTCTGGCTTAATGTTCACAGAGATTGTGGCGTGGCTGACCCCCTCTGGAGCCCAGCGCTAAAATCCTTGGCTCCACTAGGGAGCTGGGAGGTCCCTGGGCTTTTGGAGCCTTGCTCTTGTGTACTGCATGTTCCCTCCCCAGCCCCAGCACTCACAGCCCCCTGTCCTGCTGCCCCCTGCAGGTCCTCATCAAGATTCCACTGCCCACTCCACGTTTGGGACAAGGTAGAGATAAGATGCATCCTGAGGAAGCAGCTCTCTTTGCCCTGCCAGGGACAGGTGCCAGCCTTCTGTCTTCTGCCTGTGGCCAGGGCAGGGCTGTGGACTTTTCAGCCTGGCTCTTAAAGCAAGGCTTCAGGCCTGCCCCCTGCTGGGAAAGTGGAGGAACTTCACCCAGAGCACCCACTCCCTGGCTCCTTGGAGTTACAACATCCTTTACCAATTTTCTCTGAGCTAGGATTGAAGCCTCAACTCCTATAGGGGTTAGGATATGTGATTATGGGCAAAGACTTAACCTCTTCTAGCCTCAGTTCATTCGCCATAAAGGGGGTGTAGAAAGAATTGAAAATACCCTTCCTGCTCACCTGACAATGGTACAGTGACTCTGGAAAGCTGTGGCACTGCTCTTTCCTAACAGTAGGCCTCTGAACAAATGAACAAACAGCAAACACTCCACTACCTTCATTGCCTAGACCCGAGGCGGAGCTCAGGTCTCCCTTTTCCTCCATACCTCTCCAGCCCTCAGTGCAAGCCCTCCAGGCTCCTGGGCTGCCTGAAGGGCCTGGACATGACATCCTGACAGATGCCACTGGCCAGATGAGGAGAATCCTGGTCCCCTCCTTTGTTAAGTCACATGATCAGAGGCAGCAGGTATCCATCCATCCAGGTGGGGAGCCATTGACATGTGGAAGGCCATAGGAGCTTGGGTTAGATGCCTGCTGGGCTGAACCAGAAGCTGGAAGGCCACCAGGGACAGAACTTGTCTCCCACGCAGTCCTGAGCCCCACATGAGGTCCCAGGGCAGGTGTGGGTACAGAGGCTGGTTCTCACTGTGGTCTCAGACAAAGGAAAATCCCCAAGGCCCTGGTATGCAGGGTAGTGAGACACTCCCTATGGGTTGCCAAATTTAGCAAATAAAAATACAGAACAGACATCCAGTTAGATTTGAATTTCAGATAAGCATCAAATAGTTTTGAAATGTAAGTATGTCCCATAGAATAGTTGGAACACATTAATACAAAAAATTATTTGTTGTTCAATCTGAAATTCAAATTTAAATGGGCATCCCATATTTTATCTAGAAACCCTATGCCCTGCACAGCCTTCCAGGGCTAAAAGGGCTCAGGGAGCCCAGCCCCTTCCCAGAGCCCGCAGCCACACCCCACCAGAGGTTCCAGGAACTCTCCCGAGAGGCTGTTTGCTGGCTGCCTGCCAAGGCTGTGTCCTCAGTTCCTGGGTGGTGACCGTAGCAGCCCAGCATTGGGTGGAATGAGGAGATTGAACATGACAGAGGGAAGAACAAGGGGTCCCCTCAGATCATTTCACCCTTAAGCCTCTGTGAGATGAGAGTCACCTGTCTCCTTCATAGGGCCCTGTCCACATCAGAGGAGGGAATGGGTAAACAGGTGCTTTGACATTACAAATGCCCTCCTCCTGTGAGGGGCTTTGTTGCAGAGCTATACATGCCTCTGCTCAGCTCTTAAGGGTTGGCATCCCTCCTCACCCTCCCTCTTCCCAGAGTCATTTTACCTGCTGCCTGGCACCTATATGTGGATTGCATCCCACTTAGTACTTGAAACGTGGTCTTACTAATGAACTATCTAACAGAGGAAAATAAACTAACAGAAAGTTAGAGAAATAAACTCACAGCACATAATTGCCCCTTTGAAGAAAAAAACTCAGTACAACTGCCCTTTGTTTTAATTAAAACACCTGTGGCCTAACTCGTTATCTCTAAGAGTTTCGTTTAAGAGCCCTAAGTGGACAGTAGGGGTGTGAACTCCCCACTTCAGTTCTCACAGCACCAGCTTCCAAGGACTTAGATAAAGTCAGCCTCACAGAGAGAAAAAACAAAAGGCATCTGCAACAACTTCACCACCACTTCTGTTATCAGTCTGCTGAAGCAGCAAAGAAAACAAAAGCCCTTTTTACCCTTTAAAAGCACCAAGCAACTTTCCTTAAGCTGCCTGGCACTACCCTCTCTACCTTTTCTTTCTCTCTCTCTCTCTCTCCCTCTCTCTCTCTCTCTCTCTCTCTCTCTCAGGTAAATAAACTTTTATTTCTGTATATCCTAATCACTGTGTGAGAAATCTTTTTCCCCTGCACCATGAGCAACCTAGTAACTTTCCACCCTACTAGCACTCCAGCCCCATTTACAGTTTATTCAAGGTAAATAGCCTTAGACTCCTATTTTCATGTGCCTACTAGATACCACCCCAGAAGCCTTCCTGTCCCCGTCCTGCCCCCTCAGCCATTGCCCACAGGCAGACCCCACCAAATCTTATCTGGACAATGGAGACACCCCCACCCCCAACCCCTGCTTGCCCTGCTCCAATTCCCTGCCCACACCACACCCAAGAACAAGCTTCTAAAACCCAAACCTGAGCCGGGCATGTTGGCTCACGCCTATAATCCTAGCACTTTGGGAGTCTGAGATGGGAGGATCACTTGAGGCCAGGAGTTCAGGATCAGCCTGGGTGTTCTAGACCAGCCTGGGTGTTTGAGACCAGCCTGGGCAAAACACTGAGACCCCAATCTCTAAAAAATAAAATTTAAAAATTAGCCTGGATGGTGGCATGCACTTGTAGTTCCAACTACTCAGAAGGCCAAGGAGGGTGGATCACTTGAGTCCCGGAGTTCAAAGTGGCAGTGAGCTGTGATCACACCACTGCACAACAGCCTGGGCAACAGAGTGAGACCCTGTCTCAATCAATCAATAAAATCCAAATCTGACCATGGCTTCCCCTTGGTCTTGGGATAAAGTCAAAACACCTCATCTATCTTCTGCTCCCATATAGCCATATTTCCTGTCATATTACATACTACAAACTACACCATCACCCTTCCCTATTCCACTGGCCGACCAAATGCCTTGCAGTTACCCTGACCAGCTCTGCCCTTCTGAAGCATGTCTTGGCCCCTCAATGCCCTTCACTAATCCCTTTACTACTTCCTTCACCTCTTCCCAGGTGAAGAGGCCAAAGGGTCCAAAGCCCCACAATCCTGCACCCCCTCATCACACCCCACTGCGTCTCCCAGAGGTTCTCATGCAGACCCAGACCTCATGAAAAGCTTATGGCTGCTTCAGTAATGACACCCCCTGCCCAAGCATTACCCACCCGTCCACACTTCCCTGCTCAGCAAGAGCTTGCACTGAGGTGCCCAGCTTCCATGTCCATCCCTGTAGAATGGTGCTAGTCACCACCCTGCCAGGCTGTCTAGGGTCTCAGAGATAATCAAATGAGAAAAGGGATGTAAAACCATTTCATAAACTGAAAAACTTTTGTGAGAAGTGAAGAAGAATAGAATGACAAATGGTCTGGGAGAGTCTTATAAGCCTCTTTATAAGCTGACCTCAGATGGCCACAAGCAGCACAGGAGAAAACCATGTGAAGGGACCAGGGAACTTATGGCACTGAGCAGGGAAGTGTGGATGAGTGGGTAATGCCTTGGGCTGGGGGGTGTCATTACTGGAGCAGCTATAACCTTCTCATGAGGTCTGGGTCTGCATGAGAACCCCTGGGAGATGGGGGGCTGGTGTGGGGTACAAGATTGTGGGGCTTTGGCCCCTTCCTTTCAGCTTAACCAGGTGAGTCATCCGGAGGTGCTGGACCAAATATCACCTCCTCCACTTGAGGCTGAGCTGAAACGGTTTAGAGGATGTGCCCAGAGGATGGAGACAGCAATACAGTGAGTGAGTCATGGAGCTGAGTCAGAGCCCACTCAGCCCCTTTCAGGGCTCTGACGAAAGCTGTGCCTGCAGAGCGGCATTCTTCCAGCCTTGCCCCTTCCCTAAACACACACACACACTCCTCTAGATCAACGACCTCACAACATGCTTTGCCTGACTGTTAGCCTCACTTATTTCACAGGTTCAGTGAAATCCTACTAGGTCTCCCATGTAACGGGCTTTCTTCACTCTCACGCTCAGTCACTCATTCATTCATTCACTGTCAAGGTACTGGGATAAAAACCCAGTCCTTGCCTTCAAAGAGCTCTCCACCCAGCAGAGGGAATACATTCTCCATCCACGCCTTGTCACGGCAGAGGAGTGAGCAAGGTATGGCCATGGAAGAGCCTCACAGGCCATCAGTGTCCTGCCTGATAGAGGGGAATGAGAGAGCCCAGCTAGGACACAGCCCATCAAAGTTGGGATGAATGAAGAAGTCACTGCTCCAAACATCTGGTCCCAGCACTTCCAAGCCGGAGACCCCCTACCTCCTGGTGGAAACACCAAGCCTAATGGTTGCATCTAGGCAGATTCAGACAACATTCTGTTTCCTTCCTCAAATTAATGTAGATATTTTGACACATGTGAAAATAGCCTAAGCTAATGGTCACAGAACAGGTTCTAATCTGATCTATTTTCAATGTGAAGACTGAAATTTGGCTTTCAATCAATAGCAGAACGAGCCACCTGATTGTACAAGAAAACCTACACTATCATAACTGGGATTACTTAGGAGTCATCTAATTCTAATCTCACTGCTTCATTTTACAGAAGTAGAAACTCAAATCCAGAGAGGAAAAAGGAAGCAGAATATTTTGATAATTTCCATCTATTTTCCGGTCTTTAAATAAATATAATTTTTACTACAAAAATAAACCACATTAGCAAATGAAAAAGAAAAACCACATTAATCTCAACATACAAACATAACCATTGATATCATTTTGCTACTATTTCTTTACAATTTCTTTTCACACAATTTTAATCATACAATATATATAATTTTCTGTTACTTTTTTTATTTGACTTTATATTCTAAGCATTTCCACCACATTATTAGAGTCCTCATAACCACCATTTTTAATGACTATATAATATTCCAGCAAGGAGATGTTCTTAATTTGTTTCATGATTTATTTAACCATTCCCTTATTGAAGGACATTTAGATTATGCCCAAAATCATAAAATAATAACTTATCAATTTAAACATGTGACCAAATGTAAATGTTTATACCTTCTGGTCCACCGATTCCACTCCACTGCTAGAATTATGGTAATAACCATCGGATGTGCCTTGACAAGTGCCAGCATAACCACTGAAGAGTACAGTGGTGTGATACCAGGTAGCTTGAAATGTTATGTGTATTAAAGCCCATGAAGAGGGGGTTTATGGGGAAAGACTTCTATATTTTACTTTATACACGTCCATGTTGTTTAAATTCTTCACAGTGAGCACATATTACTTTTATAATTTGCAAAAAAATGACAGATATTTCCATTTTGGAGGAAAAAATTTTGCAGAAACTAGCACCCCATTTTCATCTGCAGTTAGCATGCTGGTTAAGTACATCAGAATTTCAGCTCTAAACCTTACATGAACTTGAGTTTTCTGTCAAATGGCGGTGATACTAATGTCATAGGGTTATTGTGTCACTTAAATGAAATAATTCCTGGAAAATACTTAGCACAAAGCCTCACATTTAGTAAGTATTAATGAATGTTAGCTATATTATTTTTTTCTGACATTTCTTTTAGTCTGTGGAGTCTTCTACTCCCTTATTCACTATTTCTTACCTCTTATCCCAACAACATCCAGCCTCCAGGGAACGAAGCCTGCGTGATGCCACATCAGCCACATACCTCTCCTTATGGTTCTGGCTGGCAAATCATAAGGCATTAACCCTGCGACACAGAGGAGAGGAGCATGAGGGAACAAGTGGTGCACACATGTGTGTGGGCAGCGCACTCAAGCATGAACGAACGCCTGTCCCATTCCAGATGGCAATGAGGACGCATAGCGTTTGAGACTGGCAAAAATGAGAGAGCTTGTTTTCAACAGAGCAACAGCTGGTGGGGGAAACACCCAAAGAAGTAAAAATAAGAATATCAGATTTTTTAAAAACTGAAATTTCCAAGCACCTGTAATGCCTTTTGCTTATTTTCAGAAAAACAAAACAAAGACAAAACTCACTTTTTAAAAAGAAAAGCCGAGTAGAAGAGCACTAAGCTGAGAGACAATAGCCTGTTTAAGGTTAAGTGTCAGGTGCTGCAGCCGGACTGCCTGGGCCTGACTCTGGTTTTTCCACAGACTGGCTCTGTGAATGCGGACAAGTTAGCTCATCTTTTTGTGTCTCAGTTTTGTCATCTGTAACATGCGGATGATAAAAGTCCCCAGCTTATGGGGTTGTGAGGACTGAGCGAGTTAAGATGCACATATCAATGCTGGGTAAGTGCCGGCCCTTATTATTTTTGTGCACTGGCCCTTTGCCCTGGGCCGGCAGGTGTAGCCGAGCGCCCCAGCTTGACCGGTCAGGGAACCCTTTTGAGGGTCCACCCCGCGGCCATGGGGAGGACCAGCCCAGGTTTTCAGGCAAAGCTTCTTCTTCCTCTCCGCCCCTCGCAGGGGCCCAGGGAAAGGAATCCGGGTCCTGCTGGCCTTTCCTCAGACATAGGCAGAGGCGGGGAAGGTGGGGGGGGGTTTGGCAGGGCATCAGCGGTGACACAGTGACACAGGGTTACTGCAGGTAGAGGGAGGCTGACCTTGGGGCTGCTGCTGCTAGAATGAACCTCTGGTTCGTTCCCCTGGGAAGGCACCAAGGGCCTCCGGGTAGTTCACGGTGCGGGGGCCAACTCCAGCACAGAGGCTGGCATGGGGGAGAGCAGAGGGGCCAGCAGTGGGCAAGGCAGAGGGCTGTGAGGGAGGCCGGAGGCCTTAGGGTAGGTGGGAGATAGCAGGGAGGGGTGGAAGTGAAGGGGGAGGGGAGGAGAAGCGAGAGGAGCAGCGGGGAGGGAGAGGGAGGAGGAAGGTGAGGGGATGGTGAGGGGAACAGCGGGGGAGGGGAGGGGGCAAGGAGAGAGCAGGGGCGGGGGCGAGGGCGGAGGAAGTGGGGGGCCGGCGGGGAGACCGGAGTGTGACTGCTGACGGCCCCGCCGCCCTCCGCCGCAGAAGCGCAGCCGCGGCCTTTCTGGCCTTTTCCGGCCGGGTTACTGCCTCACGCCTCCGACGACGCGTCAGGCAGCCGCTGGGGAGGACGCGGCAGGAGCCTCAAATGCCACCTACTCCCCGGCCTCTCTCCCAGTTGATGCTTCTATTTTAGGCACCACATTATTTCCTGCTGTGATTTTTTCAGCCTTCTAATTTGGGCTCTGAGGTAAGCCGTGACATCCGCCGCGCGCCCGCAGCCCCGCCCGCCCCGCAGCGGCGCTGTGCTCCCTGCGCCGCCCCCCGCGGCCCCGCGCCGCGCACCCGCCGCCTCGGGGAGTCGCCGGGCCAGGCCCGCCTAAAAATACGCTTTGAGGAGCAGGGCTTCCCCTCCCCGTGCAGGGTGAAAGAGTCTAGCTGGCACAGATTCTAGGCGAGGATTTAGAAAAAAATGACGGGGACCGGGTATAAGTTGTACCATTGTGTCCCAGATCCAGGCAGGGGATGCAGATGCTTCCATATCGTGGTTTTCAGCTGTTTTTTTGGACAAGGGCCCCTTTGAGAATCTGATGAAGGCCTTGTACCCTGTGGCGCAGCAAGCCCGAAGGCCCACACGGGCGCTGCAGTTCTGCCTGTGGTTTGAGGTTGGTGCTTCTCCTGTCGCTGGACCGCGGACCCTAGGGGACCAAGGACCTCAGACCTAAAGCCCCAGCTCCAAGGTCCTCGGTACAGTGGAGATCTGCCTCCTCTTGTCAGTTTCATCCCAACCAGACTCAGTACTCCCTACTTCCTCTCCTCCTGTCTCCTGTGATCACCTCATTATATTTAACCAGTGTGTTTTTAAAAATGTCTTTGTGTATGGTAGGATTTCACCCCCAAGTGGGCAGATGGAGGTTCAACTGGAAACTGCTTACTGAGGTAGGTGGCATATGCCCTTAGGTCTCCATTCTGCTTCATTACTGGGGTCCTGCTGGCATCTGGCAGTGGAAAGGACTCTGCATTTGGATTCCAGGAGAAGGGTTCAAATTCCACACTTAGTAGCTATGTTACCTTGACCTCCCTGAGCCTCCACTTGGTTTGTACAATGGGAACTCTAATAAAGCTTCCCTCACGTGACTAAACGAGATGTGCAAAGGAAGGTACCTTTCAAATGTGCTTCTCCGTCAAGGAGGGGTCTAGCTTACCTCATTTGAATAACTCATACCTTGTCTGTTGCCCCTCAGAATAGACAGCGTCCCATAAAGTTTTATTGCTGTTGCTGTTATTGTTTTCTTGCTAACACAGGTAAACCAAGTCCAAAATAAGAAAGTGATGTGAGATGAGATCTCCAGAATAATGAATGAGAAATCAAAAGCTAATCCTCAAAGACAGAGCAGCTAACATGGCAGTCAGCCCTTAAAGTCTGGCTGATCTTAATTCAGGATCCCCCCTTTTCCTACAGGTGTTACAAAAAGAGTCCTCAATTTTTTCCACTCCATTGACTCCTTTCCTACCACCTACAAACCCCCTTCCTCCCATCCTTATAAGATCTTCCGTTTTCTTTAGGACTCTATCTGGTTAGCATCTTAGTTCTTTCTCCCTCCTCATGAGGTGTCTCTTGCAGTGATATTCCAACCCAGTTCTCTTCCTGCCCTTCTGATGGCTCCTTCTCTATCACTACGGCCTCTTCCTCTTCTGCACGTTTTTTAAGGGTGGCTATTACCCAGCGTTCATCATGCAGCCCTCAGTTTCCTGTTCTCAGCCTTTTGCTCTTTGGGAGAGGGACCTCATCACTTTTGGTGATTCCAGCTATCTCCTCTAGGTTATCAGCTCTGACCTCTCTTGACTTCCAGTCTCAATTTCAGCTGCTCATTGGACAATGCTAAATGTAAGGCCTGTTGTCATCTCAAACCCAACATATCTAAAAATGAGTTCCTCATCTTCCCCAAAACCAGCATCCCCCTGGCTTCCCTTTTCTGTTTAGGACATGACTAAGCACACAAGCACTAAGATTCCATCAGCTTTGACTCTTCTCCTTCCCTCTCCTCCCACCTCCATGCAGGCACCAAATCCTGTCCATGCCCCCCTTGGGATCTCTCTGACACCATCTCTTCCTTCCCTTTCCCACCTCTATCCACCCAACCCTGTGACTCTGATGGCTACAGTAGGTCCCCTGCTGGTTTTTCCGCCCATAGTGTCTCCATCCTTTAAAATGGGTTAACTTCTGAGCCAGGGCCCACCTCCATTATAGACTTCCTCTGAATATAGGCCATTTGAACTGCAGTAGCACGTCTTGCCTGTTCCATTCCCCTGCCAGTTCATCCAGTCTTGCCTCTCTGCTATTGTTATTTAACTTTTCACATTTTTCATCTAAATGAAATCCCCTGATCTGAGCTTGCCCAGGGCCAACTGGGGCCCCTGGTTCTGCAACAGTATTGTTAACACAAGTGCTTCTGGTTCCTCGTTGTTGCCCCATTTGTCAATCTGGCTCACTTCAGCCCTCTTTTTATGAATGAAGGAGCACCTTTCACCAGGAAGCAGAAAGCCCAAATTCCAGGACCTGTAAGGGCCAGGCAGGTCATGAAATGGGTGAGGAAGGCCAGGTGTATGATAACAGGCAGTGAGGGGGACATGGCATCTAGATCCCAGACGCCCAGTCTAGAGGCGTTGCTGCTACTCAGCCTCCCTTCATGGCCATCAGCCCTGGGCTTGGCCAGATTTTCCAGTTTTTCAAAAGAAATACCAAATTTGAATTTTAGATGAAATTTCCCAACTTTTAAAATATTATTGCAAGCCAAACAAAACATGGCTGTAGGCTAAGTTCAGCTTGCAGGTAACCTTGGACATAAAAGTTTCCTGTTTTGTAAAAACTCTTGATGTGGCAGAAAGCATTTCAGACTGGAAGTTTCTAGTTCTGGTTATGCCAGTAATGAACAATGTAACCTTGAGTAAGTTACCTGCCCTCTCTCAGCCTCAGTTTCTTCCTTTGTACAATGAAGGATCCTATTAAATGATCCCCAAAGCCTTTTTAACTTGGTAATTCTGTGGTTCTGTGGCTTATTCCAAATGGTGGGGAAATCCTGTTTAATTGAATTGTCTGGTGAATGAGAATTACCATAAATACACACTGTACGTGGATTACCACATTTCAAAGACCTAGAATACAATAAGCCTTTGGTTAACTGAAATTCTCCAGCGTTAACTGGAAAATCCCCTTTTAATCAAGATTATTGTTGAAAGACTTTTTAAAATACTAGAGTTCAGTTTCCTGCCTTTCTAAGCACAGGAGATGCAGCAATACTGGGCTAGGGGAACTGATGAGTCAAAGTCTGGTGATGGCTCTGCCACCTGGGCTGAAGGGGGCTCCCAGTGGGGCTGGGAGATCCTCTAAGGCCACTCCCAGCCAGGCTCTGCTCACAGAGCAGCGTAATCTACAAGTCTACCACCTGGCTAGTGCCATAAAATAACTGTACTGAGCACCTCACCAGCCTCTTTGCGGGACACAGACCCCCAGGTTCAACATCCTTAGCTGGGAAATAGTTGAAAACTGGCGCTGCCTGGAATGTATATCAAAGCTGACTGCCATGACACAACCCAGAGCTCCTTCCCACTGAAAAGAGCAAGAGCTTTGCTTTCACCCCCTCACTGTATGACTTTAGGCATGTGCCTTAGCCTGAGTCTTAGTTTCCTCACTTATAAATTGGAGACAACAATATGCTCTCATAGAGTTGTTATGAAGGCTAAGTAAAATAATGTGTGCTAAAAGGCTGGGATTTAGTAAGTGCTGGGTAAATGGAAATCATTATTCCATTAGGAATTAACATCTATCATGTAAGATCCCATCTGATATTTTCCAACATTTTACTTAGTAAGGTTAGAAGGTCAATACTAGTCACCTTCCACCTCAATAGATATTTGAAAATCCAACTGTTTGCAGAATTCGAGCTCCTGCTCCCTTCCACTTATCACCCTGGAATACAGATAGCAGCCTTAAAATCAGAACCAAGATCTCGATTTTGCAGCACTAGTACTAATAATTGATTCAGTCAAGAATCACCAATGGATGCAGAAATTTGATGAGGACAGAATATTCACAGGCTTAAAGTATGCCCCCCAAAATTACTTGTTAATTACAAAGGGAAAAAACAGTAACTTTTCAGCAGAGAAACCTGGCTGTACCTCCTTAACCAAGTGATCAAAGTTAACATCACCAGCTCTGGAACAAGCAGACATCATGTGGCTCCTGATGTGATTTACTGAGGACACAGCATCACTTCTGTGAGATTCCTGCCAGCAAATGCCTAACCTGCCTCTAACTGCGAGCACACATTGGACTAGCCCAAATTGATGAACATTCTACAAAACACTGGCCTGTGCTCTGGAAAAATATCAATGTCATGAAAGACAAAAGAAAGGCCACGGAACTGTTCTAAATTAAAAGCTACAGAGATATGACAACTAAATAGAATATATGATCTGGATTGGATCCTGGACCAAGAAAAAAAAATCTCTATTAAGGACATTATTAGAATTGTATGCATTTTAATATGGATTACATATTAAATAATAGTACTATATCAATATTAAATTCCCTGATTTATATAAAAGAATGTCCATATTCTTGAGAAATTCACATTGAAGTATTTAAGGGTAAAGAGGTATAATGTCTGCATCTTACTCTCAAATGGTTTTGAAAAAGAAAATAATGAATATAAACATGTATAAACACTCAAATGAATATTAAAATGTAGCAAAGTTCACATTTAGCGAACCTGAGTGAAGAATACACAGGAGTTCTTTGTACTAGTCTTGTGGCTTTTCAGTAAATTAAAATTATTTCAAAATAAAAAGTAAAAAAGAAAACAAAGAGTCAGAGCTGGAGTGCCATGCTCAGAGCCTCCTGTCATGTGCCCTGCAGCATGGTAAAATAGAAAGAGCCCTGACTTGGAGATGGGGTTCAAACCCAAGCTCCCAACTGCAAGACTCTTACATCCCGAGGCTTCTGTCCCCTCATGCCAAAGTGTAAACAGTATAATGCCTCTCTCTTAGGGTTGTTAAGAGAAGTAAATGCGGCAGTCTATGTTAAAAACCTGGCATCTGCCAAAAAATTATTCGCATGCTCTACAAGTATGCGAATGGCCCAGAAGTGATAACTCCAAACAGAATTCTTGCTCTCACATAGCTTATATTCTATAGTCAGAAAAATGGAAAATAGATGACTAAACAGACAGACATATAATTAAAAACAGCTGTAAATCCTATGAGGGTCATGGAGTGTGACAGTAGAGATGGGGAGAGATGGGGGAGGGGGACCCTACCATATATAGCGTGGCAAGAAAAGTCTCCCTGAGGAAATGGCACTTAAACTCTGACTGAAGAACAAGGAGGGAGGGGTTGACAATCTAGGTGGTAGAAATAGCAGAAACAAAGGGCCTGGGGTAGGCACAAGCTTAGTGTATGCAAGGAACTGTTACATTCTCTCCTCTGCTAGACCACCTTATAAATCCTTGTATGCTCCTTGAGGGAAGGGGCAGTACAGCACCCAGCATGGACTGGACACACAGTGGATGATCAGTGAACAAGCAAATGGCTCACCTCTGGTTTGAATGCTTGCCCATTAGGAGGTCCTCCTCCCCCGCCCCGTTCCCAGCCTTTAGCTTCATCATGTAGTGGAAAGGAAGCAGGCTTCTGAACTGGAGCTCTGGAGTTTTCTCCGCTGTGTGCTACTTGCTTAGATCAGAGTTGGAAGGGACCCCAAAAATCCCATGTCCTCCCTCATCCCTCCTATTAGAGAGGAAGAAGCAGAGGCTCAGATTCAGGACAGACTTAACGAAACCCATGGCCCTGGTTGGGGGCCCATGTCTAGTGCTTTCCCCAGCCCCACAGCCTGCCTTGTTTATTTGTTCAGCAGGTTTGTTTCAGCCATGGCACAGCTTGTTCCGACTCTGGAACATTTATGAGATGAGCCAATTTTTTAAAATCATAGAAAATAAATGGTTTGCTCTTGGAGCTAAGGGGCGGGGCAGCCAGGGTGGGAGACAGGTTTCAGGCCAGCTCTGGGGCAGAATTTTGGCTTATCCTCTGCTGTGTTCTTTTCTCCTCCTGCCCTTGGGAACCAAAGGGACTTAAGTGGGATTTCCTGCCTCCATTTCCCCAGGACTATGACATTGAAAGACTGGAACATTCAACCATATGATTTCTGGTTTTTATCTCTACCCTCATTAGTTCCATTCCAAACCCTGGCTTCTACCTACTGAGTTCAAGTCACAGCCTGATCCAATTGATCAGCCTGGGGATGGAGGCATTAGGACCAGCACCTGGATCATTCTACCCCCCTCTGCCTGCCTCATTCTTTCTCTCTGCTTGTAAAACCTTACATATCCCTCAAAACCCAGCTGTTATGCATGTTTAACCTCTAAAACCTTGTTTATCCTCCAAAACCTTGAGCTAACTCCCCAGATAGTCTACTAGTTACTTTTTAAATTTTAAAAAGACCAACCAGGATAAACAGGGTAGACAAAATGTTGAATTTCTTCACTTTTATCTGACTGGATATTAACTCAATGTAGTAATGTTAGTTATTATCTTGTGTTGATCAGAAGTACTTATTTGTAATTATGTAAATGTTTGATTACCAAAAACTTAGAAATGAATACTTCATAAATTCAATTTTATTAGTCAATAAAATAATTTATTTAAACTTTAATTAAGTCCAGAATAGTAGAGGGAGTGGGATAAGGATAACAGAAGGACTCCTGGTGGTCAAAAAAGGTGACTCTAAGGTCTTATCTGGCCTTTGATACCTATGGCCGCTTCATTTCTCCAAAAGGCCTGGTACACAGTAGGTGCTCAGAAAGTATTCATTGAATGTGTGTTTGAGGATGAGGATATTCTCTGGCCCCTGGGGTCGTCGAAGCCTCCGTCAATCTCAGTTGGATGTCCCATGAGACCTAGGCTAAGAGCTAATTCAGGAGTTATCCCAGCCTCAAAAATTTTCTCCCTAACTAGGCAACATGCCCATTTTTAGCATTCTTATCACTAAGATTGGTGAGATCTTGGGGATAGGGCCGTGTGTCACAGAGCCCCTTCAAGAAGCAGGGGCAGCAACCTGGATCCTGATGCCCATTCCAGCCCCCTCTGTCCCTTTGCTTAAGACAGCTCCTCAAGAAGCAAAGTGTGGCCAGCTGTGGGAGGTGCTGTTCTCCTTCACTTCCAAGATTAGCTCAGACCTTAAAAATCACAGCCCAGTGCCTGCTCTTCTCGTGCCAAGGAAAACAGTAGATGTCAGAAGCCTCCTTAGGTATCTGGAAGAGAACAGCCCCTTCTGCTCCCTCCCTTCCTTGTATGAGGTCATTGAATTAGGATGACAAAGCAAACAGTGACATGTGTTGGGACTTGTTCCCAGACTGATTCCAGGGTTTCTACAGCCCTTCCCGCCTCCCCACCCTCAGAATGGCAGGCCCAGGTGTGGACAACAAACTGAACCAGATTCAGTCCTTGGGATCCTGGGAAACAGAGGCTAGATGGGAGGCATTCTCTGGGGTGGTATAGAGGAGGTTCTGGACAGACCTTGGTAAAAGAGGGAGTTGGGATATTAGCACCACCAGACATTTGCATAGTGTGTTCCAGGCTTCAACGTGCTTTCACATATTCTAATTTGAGTTAAGGATGGCAGGAATTCTTTCCTGACTTCGCAGATGAGGAAACAGGCTCATTTAAGATCAGCAGCTTAATCAGGGTTACATGGCTTAAGTGTGACCAAGCCAGACTTGACATTAGTTTTGTTACATCTTCCCACTCAGCTGAACTTGTCATTGGTACACCTGCTTCATGCTTTTTGCCTGTTGCATACCACCATGTTATTATTTAATGTTTTTCTTAAACTCACTTTAAAAAATGACCTCATTTTAAGCAACAATACATGTGTATGTGTATATATTTTAGTGCATACTGATTACACATATAATATTTACATGTATTTATATGGGTAGCTACTACAATTAAACATTTTCATCCTCATCCCTGAAAGTCAGCTCTCACGACACCAGGGATACTAGTGCACACTTTGGAAAACAGTCTTACACCCTCCCTGAATTACTAAGGATGTATCTTCATCTTGTTGAAATGTTCAGCCAGTAGGATCAGTCACAGCTGCCACTGTCTTTGTTAGGGCTGTGCCTCAGGTTCACGGAATGAATGAATCATGGAGGATAAGAGATAGATCATGGAATTCAACTCCTAAGGGACAGGAACTTATATAACACACCCAGCCATAGTCCTAAAGATTAAGGGGTACCATTTGGGGATATAAAGTTGAATCAGATGTAGTCCTTACACTTAAAAGCTCACTAAGCTTACCAACATAAACAACTGAAAACTGGAAGGAATAAGCAAAAGCTCTGGAATCAAAGAAACTCAGAAATAGTCTTGGTTCCACCACAGTGTGCCTTTGAACAAGTCACTTCATGTTTCCAGCCTCAGTTTCCTTAAACAGAGATGGTAATATCTCTCTTCTTGGCTTTTAAGATTGACAAGAGATTCAGATAAAAAATGGATGTGAAAAATCCTCTGTAAACTCTAAAGCTGTAATATAGTTATGTTAGTAATAGACAAGCAATGCCCAAATTCCTCCATAGACTATGTGCATGATAACTGGAGAATGACTTTCTGAAGGTGAAACTAAGCACTGGAGGTGACAGGTTGGGGAAAGAGTTAGGGAGCACCATTGGTGCCTTACCAGTGTCCTCGCTAACTTGCTGCTTCTGGGTCTGGGGCCCCGAATGTTGGTGAGCTAAACAAATTTTGCGGTGAGCTAAACAAACTTTGCTGCTCTTAACTCTTTCACGATGCTGCTTTTTTTCTGATTCTTTCTCTTTTTTCTGCGGTGAGAACTTTATCTTGTTTGAGCCCGTGTGCAAGCTGACTGCATAGTAATGGATTTTTACTGCCCCCTTGTGGTCACTCTCTGCCATGGATGCATTGACTCCCCATGGGTGTGCGTGACAAAGGCAGACCGATCTGAGGAAACCGGAGCCAATCCTCAAGATCAGGATTTTCCAGGGCCAGCACAGAACTTAACACCAAATTAAAGCCAGCTGCTGGAATGCGGAGCTCCTTGGTGGAAAGGGGTAGTTCTTGCCTGGTTTTGCCCCAGTTAGGACAAGAGTTCAGGCCTCTTTCTCTGCAGATTAGCCTTGCTAAAATGGCCGGAGTTCCTACATTGTCCAGCCTGTGAATAAGGTCCTGGAATTGAAGGCAGTTGTGCAGTGTCCCTTCTCTGACCAGGAAAACCCAAGGGTTGGAAGAGCTGGGACTAGAACCTGTCCTCCAAACTTCCTTACACTGAAACCAGCAGTTAACTGAGCACCTATTTTGTGAACCGATAGGGGCCATGGGTGGGCCACAAACAAGATATGTAGTTCCTGTCCTCAAGAACTATTAAAACTTACAAACATAAATAAGCCAAGCACATATATGTTAATGGTATCAAGCCACAGGATTGAGGGCTATAATAGAAGTTGAAATAAAGTGCTACAGGACTGGTGGGAAAAGAGGAATTAGTGACAACCACAGCGGTCAAGGAGGCTTCCTGAAAGTAGTGAGATGCAAGCTGAATGTCTTAAAAATGAGTAGGACCTGGAGGAAAAGGGATGACTAGATGGAGCACAGGATTTTTAGGGCAGTGAAACTATCTTTACCTGCATGATACTACAATGGTGGATGCATGACATTATACGTTTGTCCAAACCTATAAGATGTACACCACCAGGAGTGAGCACTAATGTAAACTACAGGCTCTGGGTGGTAGTGATGTGTCAGTGGTGGAGGATGTTGATAATGGAGCAGGTCACACATGTGTGGGGGCAGGGGACAATGGAAACTCTTTGTATCTTCCACTCCATTTTGATGTGAACCTAAAACTGCTCTTTAAAAGTCTATTAAAAAAGAGAGAGAGACAGACAGAGAGCATTGTAGAGGGGAAGGGCATGCCTCTCATCCTCGCTTGGGTAAGGCAAAGACATGAAATGTAACCAAAATGTTTGTACCCTCATAATATCCTGAAATAAAAATAAATAAAAGAGAGAGAGAGAGTAGGACCTTACCTAGCAAACATAAGGAAGACCACAGTGATATTAACAATAACTACATTTTGGGGCTTCAATTATGTGTTGAGCATGGCCAAAGATTTTATAGATATATCAGTTATTTAGTTTCCACAATACTATTGGGCAGGTATTATTTTCTCTATTTAATGGACAAGGAAACTGAGGCTCATGTCCTGTACAGCAAGGCTTGATAGAAAAGATAAGGAGAAGAAAAAGCAAAAGAAAAAGCAAATAATCTGTAATTTTAGGGTAACAAGTATTCCTCATCAGGTAGCAGAGAGGGAGGGACCAGGGCATGCATGGGGTCATTTTGATCGAAAAGTATGGGAACCCCATGGTAAGGATTTTTAAGGCTCAAAGGAACTTAGCCCTCACCTTGGGGATATTGGAGAGCCTTTTGAGATTTCAGGGCAAGGGATTCTGCTGAGGGATATATTAGACATGTGCGGAGGAGGGTTGCTATGGCAGATAAGAGGAAGGGGAGCCTGTGAGGAGTCATGCAGTGGCAGGGGCAATGCAGAGGGACAGATCCTAAAACCTCTACATGGAGAAATTAAAATATTGAGGACTAAAGAAGCCAGAGCTACCCTTGATGGGAACATCTGCCCCCTCATATGCTGAGTCCCCCAACCCACCTCATCAATGCCAGGTCCTACTGGAGATGGGAGGAAGACTCCCAGTCTCCCACTGAATAGAAGTCTCAGTTCCACCCTGGACTATGGTGTGCCAAACCTTTAACACCAAAGCAGGGCAGGGTTTGCTCAGAGACCAGAGAAGAAATCTTGACAACTGTCCTCAATGCTCACATCAAGTGAGGAGTCTCAGGATCAAAGAGTGGCCTGTCACAAGAAGAGACTATATCAGTTTAATGCTGGGACCTACTCCTTAAAGGTCAAGGAAAGTTTTATGTCATTTCCGAGCAGTCCAGCATCTGGTTGGACCAAACCCTGTATGGGAACTCAACAACCCTTCCCCGCTGGAGCCTTTGATTCCTGCTGTTGATTGTCACAGGGCTGGCAGGCTTCCTTCTGGCTCCCACTCTTTCAGGAAGCCATCCACAGCTGCTGGCCACTTGTCACACCCTATCTGGGAGGTGGCAGCATTTCAATGGTAAAGCAACCAATCCTCAGGCTGTGGCTACCAGCTTCAAAGTTTGTTGGGAATTGTGTCATATTTCCCAAAAGGGGTAGCTCCATCCACTGCCAGTGAAGCAGTAATGGGTAAAGGCTTGAACTTTAAGGAGATAGCTGGGTTTCATATTTCCTATCCTGGATTGAGACAATTCCTGTGAAAATATTTACAGCAGGTATTCAACAAACATTAATTGAATGTGCCAAGCACTGTGCAAAAGCCTGGAAAGAACAGTCCCTGTTCTCAAGGAGTTTTGATTCTAGGAAGGGAAGGAGATGAGAGTCTTGAGCTAATATCTCTTTACTCTCATTTTTCCTTCAGGAAGTTTTGGTGATGCCTGTCCATTACATTGGTTTGTGGCTGTTAATTGTTTTGCCATTAGATACCAAAGCCCGGAAGTTACCCAAAGCTACTCTACCCGGTGAGTTTTGTGTCCAAGAAAATAAAACAAACTTTAGACATAAAAAACTACACCAAATAGTAACTTTTCTTAGGGAATATACATTTGAATATGCCCCAAAAGAATGCCATGTAAGAAGTACACCTTCTATCTCTAAAAGTAACTTTGAAAACATAGTCTAATTGGGAGCCAACCTATATGCTGCAACTCTAGGGGAGGCCTCTGGGATGCCTGTAGCAAACCTGACTCCGCACCTGGAGGAGAAAGGCTGGAGAAGGCACTGGGAAAGTCACCTCAACCCCTCAGGAAAAGGCATAAAGAAAGACAAGGAAAAAAGTAACAATGGAAATAGACAGTACATTAATAATAGTATAGCAAATTATGGTTATCAAAGTGTCTTCGTTTACGTTATTTGATCCTCTCAGCCATCCTTGATAAGGAGGCAGAGCATACATTTTAACCTGCATTTTCCAGTCAAGGGAGAGCCTAACTGTGTGCCAGCACTAACTATACTGAGGCTCCAGAGACAGTCAGTGGTGACTGGAATTGGGTGGGCCACAACTTCTAAGGGCCTTGGTTCCTTTGCCTTTAGACCAAGGGGGTTAGATTGAGTGATCCTAAAGGTCCCCTCCAGTCATCCAGCCTATTCTCATGACTTGCTCAGGGTTAAGAGGCTACTAAGGGCAAGAGCCACATGATACAGGTCTCTGAATTCAGGGCGGGTGTTTTTTCCTTTACAATACAATGACAAGGTCTGTACTTAATGATAATGATAATGGAGACCGAACTTTAGCTGGTGCATTTCCAAAACGAAGTTCCAGTGCAACGCTGAAATCAACAGAATCCTAACAGCGATCGTGTTATAGTGATGCTAAGATTTTTATGTATTTAAATTTTTTTGCCCATGCTTCATTCCTTCTTTTTCTGTCAATATCCTTAAGATGACTGTACTGCTTTTAATATTTTCCTCTTCTCAAAATATCCTTAATTTTATAAATAAAAGATATTTTTAATAATAAAAGGTTAAAGAATGTTCTGTGAAGTCTGTTCAATTATGCAGGGAATTCTTAAAAATTAAGGCAGTATCCAAGTACATGACATTTTGGAAAAGGCAAAACTACAGAGATAGTGAAAAGATCAGTGTCTGCCAGGGGCCGGATGGGAAGGAAGGACGAAGAGGCAGAGCACATAGAACTTTTAGGGCAGTGAAACTATTCTCTATGCTACTGTAATGGTGAATACATGTCATTAAACATTTGGCAAAACCTATGGAATGTACAGCAGCAAGAGTGAATCCTAAACTGGAGTTTGGGTGACAATGTGTCACTGTAGGTTTGACTGTAACTCTCTCTGGTGGAATTTGATAGTGGGAGAAGTTGGTGTAACAAATTTCCCACTAACACCAGTTGTACTTTCTGCTCAATTTTGCTGTGAACCTAAAACTGTTCTAAAAAATAAAGTCTATTAAAAAAATTAAAGCAATATACTCGGGGATTAAGAGACAGACTCAGAAATGAGACTGCTTTTGCTCCAGTCTAATTCATAGGCTACTGAATGGCCTTAAACAAGAGTTTTAACCTCCACTGCCTCAGTTTCCTCAAATGTATAAGGAAATTATAGTACCTACCTCACTGAGCTAGTATGAAGATTAAGTGTGAATCCATACAAAGCAGTTAGCAGAGTGCCTGGTACTAAATAAATCTTAGCTACTATTATCATGGAAACTTTAATAAAAAATGATTAAGAAAGTTTTATTTTCCTAGATAAGTTTTAGTCCCCTAGAAAATTCCTAAAGTGGACCAAAAAAACTTGTTTTTTTGTTTTAATTTTATTTATTTATTTATTTATTTATTTATTTATTTATTTTGAGACAGAGTCTCACTCTGTTGCCTGGGCTGTAGAGTGCCATGGCGTCAGCCTAGCTCACAGCAATCTCAAACTCCTGGGCTCAAGGGATCCTTCTGCCTCAGCCTCCCGAGTAGCTGGGACTACAGGCAAGCGCCACCATGCCCGGCTAATTTTTTACATATATTTTTAGTTGTCCAATTAATTTCTTTCTATTTATAGTAGAGACGGGGTCTTGCTCTTGCTCAGGCTGGTCTCGAACTCCTGACCTTGAGCTATCCACCCGCCTCGGCCTCCCAGAGTGCTAGGATTACAGGCGTGAGCCACCGCGCCCGACCTATATATTTTCTTTCTTTGCTTAGACTTTCTGTCTTTCCATTTGTTCCAAAAGTGTTCTCCTGACATTTTTATAATAGCTTCTGTAAAGTCTTTGTCAGGTAATTCCATGTGTGTCATCTTGGCATTGGCATCTGTTGGTGGTCTTTTTCCATGGGAGTTAAAATTTTCCTCGTTCTGACCTTACTGAATAATTTTAGATTGTATCGAGGACATTTTGAGTATTATGTTATGAGACTCTTGGTCTTGTTTCAATATTATGAGGAATGTTGATACAGGTTTAGTATCCCTTATCTGAAATCCTTAGAATGAAAAGTGTTTTGGATTTTGGAATATTTGCATTACACTTACCTAATCTGAAAATCCAAAATTTAAAATACTCCGTTGAGCATTTTCTATCAATGTCATGTTGATGCTCACAAAGTTTCAAATTTTGAAGCATGTCCGATTTTAGGTTTTCAGATTAGGGCTATTCAACCTGCAGTTTTATTTTAGGAGACAATCAACCCATTCAGGTTTTTGGCCACTAGTTCTCACCATCCTTCTGTGGGCTATGGTTTCAATGTCAGTGCAGTTTTCAAAGCCGTTGTAAACATATTTGCATCAGTCCTGTGTGTGTACTACCTAGTGGCCAGTCTGGCACTTGGGCCATGGTCTATGTCTTAATTCAGTTCTCAGAGTCTGTGGTCCACTGTTTAGTGTCAGATCCTTGCATGTGCAGCTCAGGAGTAATCAAAGGAGTTCATAAACAACTTTATGGTGTGGCTTCTTCAGCTGCTCCCTCTCTGTGATCTCTTCAGTACTTCCTAGTTTATTGGACTACCCCTTTTTCAGTCTTCATGACTGAAAGTCAAGGCGTTAGTTACCCAGCTCTGCCATGTACTTTTTTTGACTGTGCCCATGGCTAGGGCCAAGCAGCAGGAAGACAGAGAAAAAAAGCATTGGAGGCTCACCCTCTTGAAACCACTTTTCCTCTGACTGGAGAGGGAGGTTATCATCATTCAGAGTTTTAGTTTCCAGCTATTTTCCCATTGCCACTGCTGCCACCAAAGGCTTGCCTTGAGGTAGCACACAGAGAACAGGAAAAAGAAAAAGAAAAACGGGATTTCTACACACTCTCCCTGAGTTTTCAGAGACCGCTTTCCTACTCCTTGGGCCAGCATAAGAGTAGGGTTTCTGCTAGAGCTCTCTATGCCCTGATCAGTGGACACCTCCAGATTTCAGGCTACATTGTATCCACTCCAGTGGATAGTGGACAAAAAAGAAATGCTAAACGCATTAATTAGTTCAGTGGTACTTTTTTTTGTTGTTTTTTCCTCAGACAGTCTCACTCTGTTGCCCGGGCTAGAGTGCCGTGGTGTCAGCCTAGCTCACAGCAACCTCAAACTCCTGGGCTCATGGAATCCTTCTGCCTCAGCCTCCCGAGTAGCTGGGACTACAGGCATGTGCCACCGTGCCCGGCTAATTTTTTCTATGTATATTTTTAGTTGGCCAATTAATTTCTTTCTATTTATGGTAGAGACAGGGTCTTGCTCTTGCTCAGGCTGGTTTTGAACTCCTGACCTTGAGCAATCCACCTGCCTCGGCCTCCCAGAGTGCTAGGATTATAGGCGTGAGCCACCACTCCCAGCCATAATTCTTCATTAAAAATGATTTAATGAAGAATAGAATTAAATCATTTTTGACAGCTGTGGAATTATGAGGAGAGCTCTCCCAAGAAAACATATAATAACTTAGTTAATAGTGTAAAAGTGAGGGGTTCTATTCTGCTACCTGAGGCCTCTCTGCATCTCTATAAGAAAGGATAGGACTTAATTAAATACCATTGTAGAGCAAATACTGAATGAATTTCTATTTGCAAGGTCCTGTGGTAGGCACTAGGATATACATATGAATAAACCATTCTCTTTCCTCACAGAACTTGAGATTAAATGGGGGAGGCAGAAGCAAATAATTACAATAAAGAGAAACACAGAGAATCAAGCACAAAAGGGTGGTCAGGAAAGGTTTCACAGAAGTGGTGTCCCTTGAAGGAAGAGTAAGTGTTTGCCTATCAAGGCATAGGACAGAGGGGTACACTGAGGGAAGTTTATGTAATTCAATATTTCAGGGGATTGGGTCATAGATCTCTACTTATTTTCATTAAATAATCTATCAAACATATTGTTAAGTGCGAAAAGCAAGACAAAGAAAAATGTAACAATATGATTCCATGTATGTGAACAAACAAAACCATATTGGTGTCCATATATATGTGTGTATAAACACATAACAAAATTTATAAAAGAACATCTACCAAACTTGTAACGTTAGTCATTTCTGGGGAGGAGAGTGGGTGCATAAACAGAGATATTAAGGGAGACTCCATTTATGGTTTGTGTTTTTTAGAAGATTGTTTTCAGGTATTATGTGTGTTATTAAATATAATAAGGAGATAATAATGAATAAATAAATAGAACATTGATACAATGGAATGTTATTCAACCACATAGATGTCATTCTCTAAGTCAGTAATTTGCAGATATTCTTTAGATTTGGAACCGTTTTTTCAAACAGTTGTATCAAATCCAATTTTTTGGAGAAAGCAGAGCGATTTTGTTTTTAAGTTAGACTGGAGGACCTGAGGATCTCGATTCCTGTGTTTGTGTACGTGCACGCATGCAAATAAAGAGGTATGGAATGCTATATAGGTCCTGGGGTGTTAATGGTCACAATCTATGGGCAATAACACTATAAGTGTTTTAAAATTTTATTTTTTATTATATATTCTAATTTTTAATAAAAGACAAATATTGTCTGTTAGTAATTTTTTTTTGTAGAAAATACTCAACACTGGGGCTGTATGGTGAATTAGACACTCATACATTGATGATGGGAGTATAACTTGAGCCATCTGTTTTGGAAAGAGATTTATTACCATGTGTCAAGAGTCTGTGAAAATGATCATACCCTTTGACCTAGCAATTACACGTCTAAGACTTTGCCCCATTAAATGAATTATGTAAAAATATGCTTATGAGAGCATTATCTATAATGAGAAATTGGAAATGACTTTAATATCTTACATTCCATTTGATGAACTATTATGATGTTCTTAAAATTATATTCAAGAAGATTCTTAAATAGTATTGGAAAAGGCTTGATAAGTGAAAAAGTCCCTTCTCAGTCAGCCCTTTCCCCAGCAAGGTAAACATTAATTTTTATTTCTATTGCCATAGATTAGTTCTGCCTCTACCTGAATTTTACATGTAATCTTTTGTGTCCCTCTTCTTCACTCAGCATAATATCTTTGAGATTTATATATATATATCATTGTGTATAGCTGTACTTTGTTCTTTTTAATTACTGTATAGTAATCCATTGTATGAGTATACTGCAATTTATCCATTCTTCTGTTGATATATATTTGAGTTGTTTCCAGCGTGGGGCTATTATGAATAAAGCTGTTGTTAACATTCTTGTTCATATCTTTTGGTGGATATATGCACTGATTTCTCTTGGGTAAATAGTTAGGAGTAAGATTGCTGTACCATATGGTGAGTGTATGTTTAATTTTATAAGAAACTGCCAAACTGTTTTCCAAACTGTACCAATGTATACTCCCACCAGCAGTGTACTGGAGTTCTAGTTACTCCATATCCTTGCCAGTGTTTGATATTGCCAGTCTTTTATTTTAGCCATTCTGGTGGACACATAGTGCTGTTACATTGTGGTTTTATATGTATTTAAGTGCTTTTGGTTTTAACATTCATATCTTTTGAACCAATAGTTTAATTTTTATGATATTTTCCTAAGACCATAATCCAAAAATCCAGAAAAATTTATATGACAATATATGCACTTTACCGTATAACTTATAATGGCCAAATATGAGAAATAACCTAACTGGGTATTAAGGAAATGATTACATAATATATGGTATATTCATAGTGATAAAATATGCAGCCATTCAAAATTATTTAGATAGATCAGATTAGTATAATATAATAAAAGCAAGATACAAAATTGTACATAGAGCATGGTGTCAACTATAGAAAAATATGTGTAAATTATTTCTGTAGGTACAGGATAAAAAAAAGAAAAATATGTGTATTAAAATAGACCAGCTATACTTCAACAACAAAAATTATTTAAAATACTACTGTAAGAGAACATTCCAAAATATCTTTGGATGGTGGTACTATGTGGTTTTTTTTTTCCTTGTCCCTATGTATTTTTTTCCTAATTATCATGTGATCATTTTAGAATAGCATGAAATGTAAGTTAATTTTATTTTTTTAAGTATCCTGTATTTTGTGTTCCATAATGCTTTTTCCCTACCTAATCTTTTCTCCAAAGTGAAAATTTGTTCTCTTGGGTTTCTTTGAATATATGATTTCTGATATTATTTTGACTCCCAAATTATAAGTTATATGAAAAAGATACTCTCATGTTGTTTCTTCTTCTGAAAATCTGATATTCCAATATCCAGTCCAGGATAGAAGATAAAATAGAGCGATTCAAGAAAGCAGTTGAGTACTATTCGGTCACAACCAAACTCTCTTCGCTGCCAGTGGGTCCCTCCTTTCTAGGTAAGGCTTCCATCTGACTCCAAGCTGCTCTATTCACAGGGGAATCTGAGTTGGTTCTTCAGGAACTCTAGGGCCAGTGTGGAATCACTTATGTTTTGTCCTCCTAGAAGTCAGTCCTATTTGATAGACATTCTCTTTTTCATTTTCATGTCATAAGAGAGGTGACATAAGAAAGTCCCTGCTTTCTCAAATTTATATAGATAGATAGGTGACAGATGGGGTGCAATGCCATTTCCTTAACTTGGGCTTCTTCTGGTGCTAACTTCCATTCTGGCCTGATATATGTAAAATAGCCCTGTCTTTGGGATCAGGCCGAAGTGTGAATTCCACCTCTGCTGCCTGCCATCTGTGTGACCTTGGCAAGTTACATGTGTATGAAATGTGGCTCACGATACCGACTTTATAGGATTGTTATCAGATAAAATAATTTATGTAAGGCTCCTGGCATGGCACATAGTAGCTATTCAATAAATTGTAACTTATTTATTAATAATAATTTTTAGGTGGTATGGGGTGAGAAGAATATAACATGGTAGCATTATTAGGATTGAATGAAGTATAGCCATTTCTCTTGGCTTCAGGTTTTCGGAATAATAGGCTTGGAAATCCTCCCCTTCCACGACATCAAATGGGCACCATTTCTGCTGGCAAGCCAATGGTAAGCATCCTTTAAGACTTCTTAAACTATTTGTTAGCATTAGTCTTGGGTTGCTTCCTGATTTTTATAACCCAAGTTAAGGAGTTAGGCTGATTCATTGTTATCAGACTGTCAAGGCTGCATATACCTACATCACATTTTCAACTTGAGGCTGGCAGACTATGTAAAAAAAGCATCCAAATCAGAAACCACCAGGGCATTGTGAAGGTAGATTAACTGTCAGAGAATGGTCATAGGAGACCTGGACTGGTCCATTGTCCTGCCTGTGGAGGATTCTGTTCATATATCACTATTAGAATTATTTCTCATTATTCTCAGTAGGTACACAACAGTCTCTGCTACTGGCATCATCCACTATGTCACAACTTTTGAGGGAACCATCTTGGAGCCTGGTAAAATGTTAAATAGCTTTTCTGTCTGTTTTGTCCTTTAGTTTTCTCACCAAGTACCCCAGAAAATGAAATATCCACCACCATTCCCAATGGGACCCAACTCATCTCTTCTCTTCTCCCCCCATGCTTTGGGGGAATCCCATGCTTTTTCTGAGGATTCCATGCTGCAAGATAGCCCCTTTGCCAACTGGGCTGTCTCTTATGACTCCTCTGCATCCCAGTTTCCCAATTACCTGACTTCTAAAGCTTCACCTCCTTTGGGACCAGACTCTTCCCACTCCTCTTCCTCTGATGGTGATGAGCCAAATGGAGCTAGCTCCGAGTAAGTACCTCTATAGACACCCAGGGGAATGGACTTCTGAGGCATCTGTATTCCTTTGCTGGTAACCTGGGTAGGGGTTATGGGGTTGTGTACATTCCTGGCTTTCTTCTGTAGCTCTTTGCTTTCAGGAAAGCAAAGTAGGAAAACTTTCTCTGTGCTTGCCTGCTTTATGCTTATTTGGCCCTGTGTAGGTGGTAATTTTCACCCAGGCCACTGAGGTAAAAGACAGCATAACAGCTGATGAGGGAGGCCCTGGTATGGATGTGCTCTGTATCATGGCTATCATTTCTTAGTTTGTGAGGGGGGCAGGTTGAATGTAAAAGAAAAAAAAAGAAAAGAGTTTATAGAGTAGAAATATTGGAACAGTTAAGTAGGTGGTTACATTGCTTAGTAACTAAGACAGAGTTCTGAGGATTAAAACAGTAGGATTTTATACTAGCTCATTTATTCGCAGATTATTCCTCCAAGCAGATTATTCCTGGGAAACAGAGCTGCTTTAAGGTAGTAACTGTAAATATTTTCTTAATACATAAGCAGACTCTAAACACAGCCTCTTCTAAGGTGTGAGGGATCCAAAGTGATTCTCATGACTTTTGATTGCTTTGGTTTGTGTCAAGTGAAAGAAGCCAGGAGGGCAGTGATGGCCACTGAGAGGAAAGGTAACAGGTCCAGTGCTAACCCAGTGTCCTGACCTTCAGAGGGTTTATGAGATTTCTTGGGCCCAGAATGGATGTCCTGAGTTGGAATACTTTTATCAACCTCCCTTTTCTCTTCTACACTGTCTTTCTAAATTTTTTAGTCATATCACAGAAGCACTTCAGCAGCAGCCTGAATGGGAAGATCCCAATGGTGACAGAGGTTCTTGGGTACAACCCGTTGATGCTGGAGTTTCAGAATCCAGCCTAGGTGATGGTGAGCCCCACATCCCATCTCTGCTGTCTATGTCTACGAGGAACCACATGGACATCACCATTCCACCCTTACCTCCAGTAGCTCCAGAAGTCTTGCGGGTTGCCGAACACAGACACCGGAGGGGTCTTATGTACCCGTATATCTATCACGTCCTCACTAAGGTGAGGCAGCCCATCAGCACCTACCTCCCTGCTCTTAACACTGTACTTAATACTTACTAGGACAGTAAGTTATCAGAGAAAATTTTGATCATTAGTTTCTGAAGGGAAATAAAAGGAGACCAAATATGCTGGGACCCCTCATTGTATTAAGGGCCTCAGGTTAGATGAGACCAGCAAGAGATGGGACTGTGCAGTTAATGAGGCCCCTCAAAGAGAAGTGTAAGTGTGAGATTTGGAAGTAGATAATGTACCAAATTGTTAGACTCTGGTTCTAGGGATGGACACAGTCTCAGAAGAGGCGTTATGCCCTTGTTCCTTATCTCTTCCTCTACTTCTGCAGAGCTGTTCCGTTCCTCCAGTTTTACCATACAAATCCATCCCCCAGCAAAATGTCTAAGATGGACTTTTCCCATTAATCAGTCCTAATTGAGACTCTTTATTTTATTTTATTTTTTTGGAGATGGAGTCTCACTCTGTCACCCGGGCTAAAGTGCCGGGCCTCAGCCTAGCTGACAGCAACCTCAAGCTCCTGGGCTCAAGCGATCCTTTTGCCTCCGCCTCCCAAGTAGCTAGGACTAGGGGCATGAGCCACCATGCCCAGCTAATTTTTTCTATATATTTTTTAGTCGTCTGATTAATTTCTTTGTATTTTTAGTAGAGACGGGGTCTTGCTCTTGCTCAGGCTGGTTTCGAACTCCTGACCTTGAGTGATCC